>OU426864.1:3804793-3846382 GCA_911387685.1 Dolichovespula media | reverse complement strand
AATAATAACATACATAACGCATGTTGGTTATTCGTTCATACGCGTATAAATACACACACAAACGAGCGCGCGCGCGCACGCACAGACACACACTAACGTGTGTAATTACGCAGAGATAAGTATCTCGAACGAAATATATATATATATATATATATATATATATATATATATATATATATATATATATATATATATATATATAGAAAAAAAAAATTCTAACTCCAAATAGCTGCAATTTCTGACGAAACTGACTAGTTAAATTTTATGTAACTCGTTTATAATTTAATGCTCTTTGAAATTCGACGTCAAAAAAATCGTCGTGTTGAAGTAACTTGAAAGAAAGAAAGAAAGAAAGAAAGAATGAAAGAAAGAAAGAAAGAAAGAAAAAGTAGTGCATACACTTTCAAAAGAGACTCGGCTTTTTCAACCTCGTAAATTAAACGGATTACGAAAACGAGAAAGAAAGGAAAAGGGGGGAGGAAAGGAAAAAAGAAAAGAAAAAGAACAACAAGTAGGGAATAAAAAAAAGAAGAAGAAGAAGAAGAAGAAGGGAGGAGCACCCTTTTGTTATTAAAATCTGCAATTTAAATTCGAGAACAATTGACACAAAGATTTGACCATTTAATGCCTCGCCCTATTAACACTCGACACGCACGTTCGTGCTCCATTACAAAGCATTGTATCTCTTTTATCTTTTATCTTTTTCAATCCGTCCTTTCGTAGAGGTACATATGTCCCACGTGTTAGTACTATGTGGTTTAGATCTCTAATAGAAAGAGAGAGAGAGAAAGAGAGAGAGAGAGAGAGAGAGAGAGAGAGAGAGAGAGAAATAGTGTTAGAGACTATGGATCAATGGAAACCGAGTAAAAGCCTCGACTCGTTTTACTCTACCACGTTGCTCTACTTTTCTGAACATTCGAAGGTTCTTCCTCGAAGGTCATGAAATTATTTCTCTCTCTTTCTCTCTCTCACTCCCTCCTCTCTTTCCCTATTTTTCAAGCTTAGGGAAAGTTTGCAATCGAAAAAACGAAGATTTTCTTGGAAGGTCGCCGAAATGGAATTAACGTTCATACAACATTAGCATCCTTCATCCTCATCCTCATCTTCGTCTTCGTCTTCATCTTTTTTTCTCTTTTTCTTTTTCTTTTTGAATGCTCGGGAAAAACACGTTTCTTTTTTTTCTTCCTCTTCTTTTTGCTAATTAACGAACGACTTTGAAAGAGATCTTACTCGTCGTTTAACACAAGCCGAGATATCGCTATACTAATCCCTCCTACCCCCCACCCCCCACCTCCATCAACCACCACCACCACCACCGTCACCATGAACTTTAGAATTCTATTGGATTATATCGAGGATCGTGACGATTCAAAAATAAATAATTATAATGCATCGAATTAATACGACGTAAGGATTAACGTTGGTATGTCGGATAGATATTTGAAATCGTATTCAAATTAAAGTGTACGCGCAATGAGTGAAGGAAATTTAATTGAAAAAAAAAAAAAGAAAGAAAGAAAAAGAAAAAGGAAAAGGATCTATTTGAAGATGTACGAATTTGTTGGAAATAAATGGAATCCCCATTAGCGTAGAATTAAATGATACGCTAAACCATTTATGAAAATAAAAAAGAAATATATATAAGTATAAATATATATATAAAGAGAGAGAGAGAGAGAGAGAGAGAGAGAGAGGAATCAATTAATTTGGATGAAAAAAAAAATAAAAATTTGTATAAAATTGAATACGTAGAAAAAAAAATCATGAAAATTGTATGGAAAGGAATACACTCGAAAACGGAACGAATTAATTGGAAATGTATTGGCATAGAAAAAAAGAAAGAAAAAAGGAGAAACAGAAAAATGACAGGCGGGATCAATTACGAAAGGTATAAAACATGAATTAATTGCGTTGAAAAAAAAAAAAAACATGCAAAAATACATAAATCGCGATATACCAAAAATCGATAAAATCATATATATATATATATATATATATATATATATATATATATATATATATATATAGAGAGAGAGAGAGAGAGAGAGAGAGAGAGAGAGAGAGAGAGAGAGAGAGATCATGAAAATTGAATAGGGAAAAAAACCACTTGAAAACGAATTAATTAATTGGAAATAAATCGAGATCAAAGAGAGAGAGAGAGAGAGAGAGAGAGAGAGAGAGAGAGAGAGAGAGAGAGAGAGAGAGAGAGAGAGCATCGTTCTGGCTAGTATGAGAATACGATTTTCGAAAGGCATGATACGCGGAAGCGTTTTGGCGAGTTTCCAAGGGCGAGTTTTCTCAATTCTCGCGAGAATGTCATTGATGAGATTACCGGGAAACATCTTCTCGAACGATCATTATCACGTGCGCTTACGCGTAACAGACGAGAACTCGGAAGTTTCACTTTTCTCAAGAAAAATATTATTTATATACATACATATATATATATATATATAGATAAAAGGATAAAACTTTTGATATCGATAAAGTAATTTTATCTTCCCCTCGTTTGAAAATAATGAAGAAGTTGTTGTCAACTATGTTAAAAATAAATATAATGTCCATTTCAAAAAATCATAACACGATTTTCTTCGATATACTTTTATATATATATATATAAAATATGCCAATTTCTAGTATACACGATCGTTTTATCATTTCTACAAATGTGTACGCTCCAAACGGAACAGTCATTGGCTCCAACGCGATCGATTTTCTACTATTTGTCTTTAGAAATGGATAAAAAAAAATCGATGGTAGTTTTTTCCTTTTTTTTTTCTTTTCTTTTCTTAAACACACTTTCGTTTGAAAAGATTTGTAGTGGCGAAAGGAGACGAAGGAGGGTCGGGAGAGGAGAGGAGAGGAGGGGGGGAGAGTCTGACTTCGAAAATTTTTCTCTTCGCTCTTCAAAATTATGCAAAGTTTATCATTGTAAATTCATGGGGATTTGTTTCATCGATCGAAACGATGGATCGATCATCGACGATAGTAGGGTAGGGGGCGAGCAGAGGAGAGGGAGAGGGGAGGGGAGACGATCATTCGGACTCACGTTCGTGATAGCCCTTTCGCATATTTCCATGTGATAGATGCAAAGCCGTGGAAGTAAACGGATGAAATCGCATATTTAATCGAGGAACTCGATCGGAATAATCGATATGCGAGAGATCGTCGATCGATGGATTTTCACCATCGTGCGAATCCGGGTCTATCTCGAGTCGGCACGAGATTTCAAAGTTGTATAGTATATTCGGTCGATGGTTTATAAATCTCTCTTTTCTCTCTCTCTCTCTCTCTCTCTCTCTCTCTCTCTCTCTCTCTCTCTCTCTCTCTCTCTCTCTTTTACGGATAAGAGAGGGGATATATTTCTCCGAATAATAATCTCCGGCAAAATCTCCGGAACACAAATATCTCTCTCTTCTCCCATGGGATACGAATTTATTCTTCTAAAATATTCGTTTTACGTCCATCAATATATATATATATATATATATATATATATATATATATATATATATATATATATATTCGAACGTATCTCTATGTACACGCACGTAAATATGTACAAATATTTTTTTCTCTTTTCTTTTATTTTTTTCTTTAAATGCGATTAGAAAGAAAAATATACAAATTGCTTCGAATGGCTTGATCCAAATAAAAGAAATAATTTAAATGAGATTAAAACAAAAGAAAAAATATATTAAAATTAATTGATGCAATCAGATTTAAATATATATATATATATATATATATATATATATATATATATATATATATGAAGAGAGAGAGAGAGGGAGAAAGAAGAAAATTGTAAAACAATAAATACGAAAATTTATACGAAGACGATATGTCTTAAGGTATACGATAGACGATAAATTTCAAGTTCATCGAGCTAAGTATAATCAAGATTTTTTTTATTCTCGTAAAGTTTTCCCCGATTCTCAGGCAAGTTCCACACTCTAACAACGTGTTTCTATATTTGTTCTCTAGGAATACGGTAGAATCGATCGGTTAAACGGAAAACTTTCGCCGAGGGTGTAGACACGTTCAAGAACGTGCGAGAAGAGCGTTAATCTTTAATGGCTTCGAAGAAAATACGGATTCAACTGCGGACCCTTTTTCACACCTACGTAATTTCTTTATGCGTGTTATTTTCTTTATGAGTCTCTCTCTCTCTATCTCTATTTCTATCTCTATCTCTCTCTATCCCTGTGCTTGTCGAATTTTCTTCGAGGGGTTTGCGGTTTTCTAGAAATCGTTCAAAACGTTGTAACTCAACGATGTTCATAAAAAAGAAAAAAGAAAAGAAGGAAAGAAAGAAGATAGACAAGAAAAGAGAGAGAGAGAGAGAGAGAGAGAGAGAGAGAGAGAGAGATCAATTGCGTATCGTCAACAAATTTCAAATCCCTTTTCTCCATAAAAAAGAAAATACTCTCCGTCTTTTACGTTATTCCCCGTAAATATCAAAGTCTTGGACACATTACAACATTTTCAAGACTTTATCTTCCAAGCGAAGAAGAAGAAGAAGAAGAAGAAGGAGAAGGGAAACAAATTGAAAATTAAATTACAAAAAGCACAACAAAGAGTAGAAAATAAATGAGACGGGAGAAAGAGAGAGAGAGAGAGAGAGAGAGAGAGAGAGAGAGAGAGAGAGAGAGAGAGATGGAGGGAGAGAGAGGCGAAGGACGAAGCGAATAAAAATACAAAAGTGATTCAAGATGGTATATTACGACGATTAGTTTTAGGTATTTCCTCGCTTTCTCTCCGAGTCCGATCGACTTTTTTCTCTCTCAATTCTCACGACGTGACGCACGATCTCTCTCAGCTCAGGTTCGAGTGTCCCTGGGTTATCGACGATTTAAAAAAAAAAAAAAAAGAAGAAAAAAATAAAGAAAGAAAGAAAAGAGGAATAAGGAAAAGAAATAAATAAAAAAGAGTCGACGATCTTTGATATTGGAATAAAACGAAAGGATGCGATTAAAAAAGAAAAACAAAATTATACATACATACATATATGAGAATTAAAAAAAAAAAAAAAAAAAAAAATACAAAAACTAGCTATAAACACGACTCGGTTTATCATGACGCTTCAAAAACAATACTACACACGCGCAAACGGGCACACCCAAAAAAAAAAATATAAAATAAAAAAGAAACGAGCAAAGAACAAGGAATAATAAGAAGGAGGAGGAGGAGGAGGAGGAGGAAAAAAAATTTCAATCGTTTTACGATATTTTCTGACGTATGTAAAAAATATATACCACATATCATAAATAACGATCGTCTATGTGATCTCATTAAGCCTTCTACCCTTTTTTTCCCTCTAACCTCGGAAGAGTATTCGTGGCGAATTCGTAAAAAAGAAAAAACGATAAAACAACAAAAAAAAAGAAGAAAATTGCTTACGTCATAAGGAAGGAAAGCATAAAAAAAAAAAAAAGAAAAAGAAAAATTGGGACTCACCTGGTGGAGTGACCAACGAAAGAACCCCCATGGAGTAAACGGAGCTTAGCGAAGAGCACTGCACTAACGAAGGGCACGGCGGTTAGTTCCTCGAGGTCGACCTCAACCGAGAATTCGTACTTCTTCTTCTTCTTCATCATGAAGGCCATCTCACCGAGAACCGGCCACCTCACTTTGATCCTGCGTAGCTTATGCAGCCTCGCTTGCACTCGCCTTCGAGTGCTCCTTTTATCACTTACAATATATATATTCTCTCTCCTTCTCTTCCCTCCCTGCCCCTCTCTCTCACTCTCTCTCTCTCTCTTTCTCTCTCGTTGACCCTTCTCCCCTACTTCCACTTTTTTCTTTTTTTTCGATCTATCAATCTATCAATCTATACACTTCCTTTTCTCTATATCATTCGTTTGTTCCGTTCCGAGTTTTCTCTCTCTTTTTTTTTTCTCTTTTATCTCTTCTCCCAATTACGATCCTCAAATACGTAAAAAAAAAAAAAAACCCTCGATATTTCTCGTTAGCCCCCCTCGAAAAAAAAAAAAAACAAAAACAAACAAAGAAAATCGTCTCTGGAACAAAAGCTCAAGGAGAAAAATATAAATCACCTATATATAATATAATATAATATATATATATATAATATTTCTTCCCGTTTATTCCCTTTTCAATTTATCCAATCCTTTTTCTTATCCTTTTATGCAACGTAAAGTGGTCGACGAAGAAAGTCGGTTAGAGAAACAACAGCAGCAACAGCAAGGATTCAAGGAGAATGCCGGTCGTCCAGTAATAAGAACAGGAGGTGGATGCTGCGGTTGATAAAACGACGATTCACGTAGAAGTTTCATTGCTTCCACTTCCCTTTCTTTCGATCCCACGCGATCTACACTCTTCTTATGACACTCGAGTTTCACGACTGCCCCTGTCATTTCCGCTTTCTGCCATTTTTCTTTTCTAGCTACTCTCTTTCCCTCTCTCTTTCTCTGTCCTTCTATATTAAGCGTGCTCTTTGTTCCTTATTTTCACCTGTAAAACAGATAGAATATATGCGTGTCAAACGAAGTACCGAAACATTTCGCAAGAATTTTCTTTTCTTCCTTTTTTTTTTTATTCCTCTTTTTATTTATTTATTTATTTATTTATTTATTTATTTATTCATTTAGGATATTTTTATACGCGAACAATTTCAAACGCGCCTTCTGCTCGAGCAGATCACGCAAATGACATTAATTTCGATCAGATCGAATGCAAGAAGCAAGAAAAGTGAAAGATTAAAAAAAAAAAAAAATAAAAAAAAAAGAAAGACATGAGAGAGAACAAAAGTTAAAAAGAAAATGACCGACCAACTCTTATCACTTCGTTATTAATTACGAATGAAGGATTGTAATATCTCGTACGTGGATTATCCAAAGAGATCGTAAGAAGGCACGAGGAGAAGAACCGGCAAGGATTACCATAAGTGAAAGGGGAAACAGGATTTTGAAATTTCCCGCGTGAAAGCCGACGATTTACTCGTTCGAGTTTTAAGCGACTCGATGCCCACGATCGATCGATCGATCTCTCGGCGACTCGAGAAGATGATAATTCGCGCGTATAATGATATCCAAACTGCGTTAAACGCATGAAGATCTCGTCTCGTTTAATGCCAATTATTCGGTTTATAATATAATTGACTCCGAGATGAACTCCGACCATTTCTCTCTCTTTCTCTCCCCTTAGAAAATATTCTACAATCGTTATGGCGCTTTTTCTGTATACGTCGAACTATGATACGAATATAAGAGGCGTGGGAAAAATTGTATTCGTATTGAAATCTTTCGAGGATGTAAAATATTAAGCGACGAGTACAAAATAATACAGAAATAAATAAATAAATAAGTAAATAAATATATAACGAATGAAGACGTTTCTTTTTCTTTCTCCTTTCTCCCCCCCCCTCCTCCTCCTCCTCCCAATTTTCATTCAATCTTTCGACTGTATCTCTCTATATACATTCTAACGACGTTCTCGATTATGAAAACTAATTATAATTATAATTCGAATTGAACGAAGGAACGATCGAACGTGTATTTCGATGTAAATTATTTATTATACGATAAAAGGGGGTAAGAAAAAGAAAAAAAAAAGAAAAGAAAAAAGAGCTAATGTTACATGCGCGTTATTCGAACTTTCTATATTATCAACGTTACATACGTTACTTATCAAATATGTTATCGACTTAGAGAGTCGAGGAAGTCGGTCTCTTAGTTGTTAGCTGCTAGCTAAACATTAACGAGGATTTAATCGTCTTGTTTGCGAGTTTCTTCCTCTTATCGTATTACTTCTGTTAGATTTCATTAAAAACTTCCTACGACCTTCTACGTGAAAATACGCCATCCGTCCGATCTTATTTGCAAGTTAATCTCTAAAAGGTGTGTGTGTGTGTGTGTGTGTGAGAGAGAGAGAGAGAGAGAGAGAGAGAGAGAGAGAGAGAGACTGATTGTATAAACATATATTGTTCACAATATTAATCTACCGAAACTATTTCGCAATCTAAAACTTCATTATCTCCATCTCCCCACCCCCCTCACTCACTCTTTCTCTCTCTTTATTATCTAATAATGAAACAAATATATCCTTGCAAATGCAAGTCTACAAACAAAAGAATTAACGTCGATCTTCGTTAGCAAGAGAATAATAATAATAAAAAAAAAAAAGAAAGAAAGAAAAAATTAGGACACGCTGACAAGTAGAAAGATAAAGATAATTCGAGATAAATCACTCTAAATTGTATATCACTTTCGAATAGAACTTTTTATTCTCTCTCTCTCTTTCTCTCTTCTTTGGCGTATTAACTACTAAATAATAATTTAATATGAATACGCACGTACGCGAAATGAAAATATTATCGTATCGTTTTGCCAATGCAAAAAAAAAAAAAAACATGAATTAACAATTTGATATACGACGATATTGTTCGAGACGATCGTTATTATCCAATGCAATATGTCGTAGGAGGATGCGCTTGTTTTCTTTGAAATTGTTGTTTAAAAAAAAAAAAAAAGAAAAAAAGAAAAAAAGAAAAAAAAGAAAAATAAACAGAAAAAACGAAAGAAAGAGAGAGATAAGAAAACAAAGGAAATGGAAATAAATGCGGCGCAAATGAAATTATGTAAAATTAAAATATGGCGATCGCGAACCGATCGTGTTCAAATATGGCTGACAGACATGGTGCGTAATTTTTGAATATTGACGATTGAAATATATCAATTTTCTGTGTGCATAGCTTTGCATATGTGTATACACGTACATATACATATACATATACGTTTATATATATATGTATGTATGTATGTATGTATGTATAATGTTTTTAAACATCGTGCTAACCGCATGACTACAATTGCAAACACGCTTACGTAATGCACAATTACGAACAAGCACAATTACGGTAGCATCTTGCGATTGATAATGTATTATTAAATAACCCATCTCGCGTGAGCGAAGATTGTGTGAGAAAGAGAAAGAGAGAGAGAGAGAGAGAGAAATAAAAAAAAGAAACATACAAAAAACAAGAAAAAGGTCGCGGGAAGGGGTAGGGGGAGGGAAAGAGACAGAGAGAAAAACTCAGATCCCTCTTTTTCTTTTCTCGTCTCAATAAAAGATGGATATTACTTTTTTTCCCCCCCCTATAATCGCGAGTAATTCGTGAAAAAAAAGAAATGCGAAGGTTTCGATCTAAAAACAAAAAAGAAGAAGAAAAAAAGATTTTATTGTAACTTTAATCTCTCTTTAGTCTCTCATTCTCTCGCTCTATTTCTCTCTCTCTCTCTCTCTCTCTCTCTCTCTCTCTCTCTCTCTCTCTCTCTCTCTCTCTCTCTCTGTCTGTCTGTCTGAGTGTCTCTCTCTTTCTCTCTGAAGGAGCGTCGTGTCGTGTAGGGAGATTTTCGAGTTGGTAACTCGTTCCCTCGCAAACTCCAAAATCGTTAGTACGTATGGAGGTAACGAGGCGAGACGAAGGAAAACCTGATCGAGCGTACAACGGCCATCGAAAGAGCTAAATGTAGTGGGGAGAGAGAGGGGGAGGGAGGGAGAGAAAGAGAAAGAGAGAGGAGAAAGAAAAAGTGCGTGTATGTATACACACACATACATATATATATATATATATATATATATATATATATATGATATGTATGTATGTATGTATGATATGTATGTTGATATGTATGAGAGAAAGAGAAAGAAAGAGAGAAAAAGAGTGTATCAAGCAATAAAACAAGTTAAAACACAACTGTCCCATGATGGCAGGTGCAGACTGTTTCGACCTCTCCTCGTCATAACCTCCTATGTATTATCCCTTTATGTTTTCTTCCCCCCTCCCCTCTCCCAGCGTGTATAATTTTTCTCATTTCAAGATTATAAACGAACGAACGAAAACCGATCATTAACACCACACGTACTCTCGTCCCGGTCTTTCTCCATTGTCGGACCAAAGAAAAACGTGTACGCATAACGAAGAGGATAGAGAGAAAGGTAGAGAGAGAGAGAGAGAGAGAGAGAGAGAGAATATGTAAAGTACTGAACGAAAGATGGTCGATGACTTTCCTCTCAGTCAAAGTTGGAATTACAAAACAAAACATAAAGATATTCTTAAGTATATATAAATATAAATGTACTTACGCGAGAAAGGCCAAACCGTTCCCAACGAAATCCCTTTGATTTTTCTCTTAATGCTCGGTGGCGGATATTAACCGAGCTCGCGCACTGTCACACTTTTCACGATCATCATCGTCACGAACGAATAAACGGCGTATTCCGTCCTTACTATCGTTTGCCGCCGAAATATATCTCAGAACGGATGGGATGGGATGGGATGGACGATGGATGGACGTGTGATAACCACAGGTTCGTTTCGCGACGAACGATTATCTCGAACCGATTGATACGAACGGCGCGTACGAACGATCTCGTACTGACGACGCGAGGACGATGGCTAAAGCGGTTGAGCGCGGGGGCTTGAGAGGTAATGGCAAAAGAGGAGGAGGAGGAGGAGGAGGAGAAGGAGGAGGAGGAGGAGGAGGAGGAAGAAGAAGGAAAAAAAAGAGGGAAAAGGAATACGTCGAATAAGAGAGAAGAAGGAGAGAGAGAGAGAGAGGAAGAGAGAGAGAGAGCGTTGAGAGGAGAGGAGACAGAGTAAAGAGAAAACGGTCTTGTCACATCCGTCGTAAGAACAGCCGTCTACGGTTGACTCTGGACTGACGCGCCTTCCGACGAGAGACCCCGAATGTGTTACCGACCTACCCTCTGGTGGCGCGTTACCGCAACTACATATCGATTATATCGCGCCAACCTCATGGCGGTTTCGAGTTGCCGCCAATTTATAATCCCCCATCCAACCATCCATCCATCCATCCCTATTCTCCATTACGTCCTCCTACATCCTCGTCTCTCGTTCTTTTCGTTGTTTTTTTTCTCCTTCTTTGTTTTGTTTATTTCTTATTTCTTTTTTCTTTTCTTTTGCTTTGTATCGCTCTCTCCTTTTCCTCGTTAGATTTCTTTCTTTATATACACACACACACACACACACACACACACACACACATGTATGTATATTTATTTTTATTATTTTTTTTTTTTACAAAATTATTTCTGTTCTTTTTTCGTTCAGACCATCTTCCTCGCGACAAAAAAAAATTATCGAACGAAAATTGATTAAATCGACGATATTGATCTTTCTCTCTCTCTCTCTCTCTCTCTCTCTCTCTCACTCATTCGTTTCAAATATTTCGACGAATATTTTTCATTCGAATCGATCTCCTACGCGACTTTTCACGTTTGACGATTGGCAAGAATGTTCCGAATGCTTCCGACGTAAGTTCGACGTTAATATTGGACAAATTTATATTATGGAATAAATCTGATATAAATATCACGAATTCGCATTCGTAATATTTATCACGATACGATAGAATTTACTCCAGGTAAGATCGGACAATTCGTCGTAATGAACGTGTATCCCCTAGGATTTTAATGGTTATTCATTTTTTTTATGGACAAATGTATGGACCAATCGTATTGAAGATATATGCGCGTCATAGATGGAGCTACGATTAGTCGATTAATTTTCTGCGGTGATCGATTTGCCGAGATTCGTAAGTAACGATATTCTACGGAACAAACGGATGCAAAGTCGATAGCATCGTTACACGCTCTGGTCGATAACCGATTGTGCATCGTTCTTTTCGAAGCGAGAAATTGAACTTCGATATCTATAAAATAATTCACCGAACCTCGCATTCCGTGATATCGGGAGTATCCGCGGCAAATTCGTTATCGCGCGGATATCGTTATAACGTGGGATTAGATTTTCTTCTAAGAGAAAATTGTATCGTTTAACCGTAACGTTTTAAATTATGCAACTAAAGTCCACCATTTTGATAAGGACATGAGAATTTGTGGATAATAAATACATAATATATGTCGGGAATATATCAAATGGTGTTTATGGTGTATCAAAGAGGATACATGCCGGTAGTTATGCGTTACACGATATAATTATGGAAAATAAATCGTTAACGGTTTCTAACAGTAGCAAATCTACTGCAACGGACGAAGCCAAGAGTGAAATGCATATGGTTCTCGCCAAAATGATGGAAGAGAAACATACGTATACTTATAAAAAATTAGTTGTACCAATGTCAATGAGAAGTATATATTGGAAGTTTTTTGGATTTCCTGCTACCGACGACGGTGATATTTTAACTAAGGTGAAGATTGTTTGTATATTATGTAAGACACAAATTGCATATAATCGTAACACAAGTAATTTACGAATGCATCTGCAAAATAAACATGCCCAAGAGCTGTTGGAATTGGAAGCGAATACGCCACCCCGCAGGCAGGTCCTTTCCCAAGAGGCAAAAGATCGTAGAGCACAAAAAAGAAAAATAAAAGCGGAATTGACTTCGGCTCAACATATATATACTACCAACGCCGATGGTACGGTTCAAATTGATGGTGATATACAATTTGTAACGGATCCTAATATAAGTTTGTCCAATATGGAAGATGATATCGCCATTGGTCAACCATTGAGAGTTATGATAAAAGGTGGTACAAATATAGGTAATAACAGTCAAAATGTAGCATTTCTCATGCCTGAAGATAATACAGTGCATCAATCTAGTATAGACGGTAAAACGGTATCAGATGCCATTGCCGAATTCATTATAATGGACCTACAATTACCGGAAGTAGTGGAGGGTCATGGATTTCAAAGGCTTGTGGCGACCTTAAGATCACCCTGCGAAATTCCTAGTAAAAATAAACTAGAGGAAGAAATAATACCAAAAATTTATGATACCTTTCGTGAATCTGTGGCAGCTACATTAGCTTGCATGACCAATGACGTTGGATTAACAATTGAGGAATGGAAATCAAATTCTAATGAAAGTTTCGTGACTGTATCGGTGTATTATCAAAATGCCGGTGAAACTTCTTTAGAATGTAAAGTTTTAAGTAGTATACATGCACCTTTAGACTGGGATAAACATCAATGGAGTAATACGATTGATACATTGTTACTTGACTGGTATCTAAAAGTTGAAAGAATAACGGCAGTGGTTGTGGCAACATCCAGAACAGAGTTATTAGCAGCATTATCGTCTAAGGGTTTAACATTAATTCCATGCCTCCTTCACACGTTACAAGTCTGTGCGCAAGCCTGTTTTGAGAATCCCGATGTAGCTAGTATATTATCAAAATGTAGAACGGTTATTGGAGCTATTATAAATCATTCGACTGCTTCTGCGGCTTTGGCTATGCAAGAACAAATTATGGAGGTAATGCATGTTTATCTATTATGATATATATATATAGTTATACGTATTAAATATCTTTTTATGTTATTAAGCTGGAGGAGAACACTATGGTGATGGATTATCCTGGCGTTTGGACATCTACTTACAATATGATGGAGCAAATTGCACTAAGGCGTAATATCATTTCATCTATATTGGAAAGTATAGAAGGCAATGAACCGGAAGTTATTGATCTATCCCCTGATCAATGGAAAATAGTTGAAGACCTTGTTAATGTTCTTGAACCATTCAAGGTCACTATTATGACACTTAGCGAAGAGAAAATGCCATTGATATCGCTTTTAAGGCCATTACTATGGCAACTTGTGTCATCTCATCTTAAAGTAAAAGATTCTGATAGTGAAACTGCAAGATCTTTTAAAGAATCTCTGTCAGATATGCTGTGTGAACGATATGCTGATTATAATGTTACTGTCCTTCTTCAAATTGCGACTACATTAGATCCAAGGTAAATGAAATTATATGTCTGTGTCAATTTTTATATGTCGCGTAAAATATAGTCATATAATCCATTATATAATTAACTATTATTATAAACATGAATGAAACAGGTTTAAGCAGTTACCGTATGCCACAGAAGAAGACAAAAATTTAGTTGCAACTCCAATAAAAGAAATGTTGACGAAATTAATACAAGCAGAAAGTGGAGATACGATCAAAATTGAAGAAGAACCAATAAGTAAGAAGAGCAGAATATCAGGTATAATCTACTTTCTGAAAGTATAACTATGGTAATAAATGGGGGGGAAAAAACCACATGTATATGTGCTTACAGGTATGGAACTCTTACTTGGTGGCTTGTGTGCAACAAAGAATGGAATGCCAGCTGAAGAAAAAGCTGATCTCGAGTTAGTGCAATATCATTCAGAATCAACGGCACCCCTTGATTATTGCCCCTTGCAATGGTGGGCCAAAGTATCAGCAAAATGTCCAAATCTTGCAAAATTAGCATGTAGGTATAATTGTGTCCCAGCTTGTTGTGCTCCGCCAGCTCGTATTCCTGCAGAAGTACAAGTTTTATATGATACAAGACGAGCTGCTTTACCACCTCATTTAGTTGATAAATTACTTTTCCTTCATGGCAACCATACAGTGTGATTATATATTACTTATATGATCTTAAGAATATCAATAAATAATGCCATTCGGAGAGATTATCGTATAAATAGAATCAGACATACAATAACGATTAAACGTATAATATTAAAACTAGATAAATATACTGATATATGTATTGCACTTAGGTGATACGTGATAAATTTGTTTTCACTTTAAAACAAAAACAAATGCAGTGCAATACGAACATCAGATTAATGTATCAAAGTATACAATTTAGGAAAGTAACAAAACCGATTTTTGCAGCTTTTACGAAGATATATAATTATTATTTGACCAAAGTCTGATGTGTATTTTAATATTTCAATGTTGCATGAGGAGAACCAAAAAGTATTTTGAAGTTATTTGTATTATAATATTGTAAATTCATTAATATGTATCATATATATATATATATATTACTATATTACTTATTTCATCAGTCACGGTACATTTTCATCAAAATACGATAATAACGTTGTCGTAATATTAAAGACTAGATTTTCTGTAATTTAAAAAGTCTCGTAAAATATAAGATTTTTCTAACATGTATGAAATACTGTAATTTGTACAAACTGGTCAAAATAGAATTAAAACTCGAACGCATTGAGTTGTTAGCATGTACATATAGTGTTTGAAAACAAAAAAGATACAATTTTGTTTATACATTATCTATACTTTGTGATATAAGACATTAACTCAATGCCGCAATTAATTATACAAAATATTCAATAAATAGTTTGTATACAGAACATTATGATTTGCTTGCCAAAGCATATAACATCTAAAAATTACCATTTTATGTATTTAGGTTATGCATTTTTCTTATTAACATTTTGCTTCATTTTCTCATATATTGCTCGACTATCATATACAATAATTCCAGATTCTTTTCTGGATAGGTAGGAATTTAATGTAATAATTAAAGTATAACTTTTTGTAGCAACAAATAATAACATATAAAGGAATAGAAAACCTCAATATAATTACAAACAAAAAACTCAATATAATTACTCATACACAATTTAATTTTATTATCAAATGTTATAACATTATGGTTCATATTGTGTTTTAATAATTTATTTTTGATAAGTAAGCGTTTATATCAAAACACATTGAGATAGCAATAAGTTAAAATGTATTGATATTTCGAATATTAATCAACAATTTTGTTCGAAAATTGTATTAATTAGAAAGGTTATATTGTGATTTAAAAAAAAAAAAAGGGAAATATTTGTCGACGATTGTTTTTTATACTGTACATAAATATCAAGTAAAATCGTAAATGTTAAGTCCAAAATGACATTAAGTAACGAATTTAAGGAAAAAAACAAAAAAGTACGTACATATATAAAAGATCGATATTTTCTATCGAGCGTAATACATGACTATAAATCAAAATTACATACTACTGTAAAAAATGGATACAAAATAGTATAACAATTGCTTTGTTTTATTGTCATAATTAAATCATTCTAATTGGTTAATATTTGATTAAAAAAGTTTATTAGTTTAGAATTATGAATAAGTGTTAAGAAACTACCAAAATGATTTTGATCTATATAGGGAGAATAGTATATGCGAATAGTTTTTTTTACTTATGTTATTATTAATTGAAAATGCACAATATCTCTTTCATAGTAACTTTAGATTGTGATTGTCAAACACATATTTGATGCATTCATAAAAAGATATTCTAGCATCAATACCTCATGATTATTAATATTAAAAGCATGATCGACTACTACCTGTTACTAAAAAAAGACTACCTCACCAAAATTGTAAAATATTTTAGTACAACTTAGAGCTTTGTTTTAATAATAAAATAAACGTGAATTATAGTCAGAATCATTATCTATTATAAATATTATAAATCATCTTTTACATTGTTTTAAACGACTATACATTTATCCAATAAAAGTAATGATACATTCTTCAGATATTTATATCATTCAATATTGATAATATTGTATTCAAATAATACATATTTAATATTGAATATTTATTAATTACATGTTTGTGTTGATTTAGTCATTCATATGTATTTTATACAAATACGAAGTTCCTTCAAATTAAAATAATTCTCCCTTATGAGAAAATAAATAATTATAGAAGATTCAATTGTTTCTCTACCCAACTGGATCCCTCATACAACTTTGGGTCTGCAATTTTTAGAGCTGCTCTCTTATAGAAGTAATAATAGAAAACTGCAACTTTATTACAACGATAAAAAAAAACGGGAAATAAATTATTTCTATTAATAAAATAATATATTAACTAATGTTGAGACTATTTAGAATTACACACCTATTCTATGCACAGCAAATATGGCATGGAATCCTTTTGTCCAATTATGTGTTAACGGATTAGACCAATGTAAAGTGATATGCCATGTATGTAAAATAATACTTAACACCAAATATAAAATACAGACAACTAATGTCATACGAAAACGAATATACAACAATTGTATTAATCCTGCCTATAATAAAACCATTAATCAAATCATATAAATTTCTGTAAATGATTGTAATAAAAGATTTCTAATTACCTGAAAAATGTATGTTGAGAAAAAATTAACCAAAAGTATAGTAAGTGCCACGATAAGAGAAAAATCTTGGACGCTGCGAAATTAAAAAAAAAAAAAAGAAGAAAAAAATAAAAAGAATTATTCTTCTTAAAGATATTCCATCAATTATCTAAATTATATTTATAATAAAAATTTGAATGATCACGTACACATAAAGTACTAATAAATTGATTGGATGTTGCCTAGCAAAACTTCCAAAAGAATTAACGCAAATATCGAAAAATAAAATTAAATATTGTCCGATTATTATCGCCGTATACTTCCTCGCAGTTAAAATACTCATTTATTCTTATCGTCGATTAACTATTAAAATTGAATAAATAATTTTAATTTATGGATTAATATAACCTAATACTCTCACAAATATTAACGAAATCCAAACAACGATAAGTCTAATGAAAAACGTATCGACTACCAGCGAATCTAACTAAATACAGCATGTTTACTGTTTATACTTCGAATATTACTATGGCAACGTACATGTGGAGGGGATGTGGAAACATAAATACTATCGATATGTAACCAATATCGTTAAGGCTGTTTACAACCTTTTGTTCGAAATGTGTACGACTTCAGCGATAGCTATAGACAAAATATGAACTATGAATATACGAACGGTTTTATATCGAATGATCGATACCTCTATGACGTCACATACATACATAGATGGCGGATAGCCAGTGCCGCTCGTAAGCGACGTGCTCGTTAAAATGTTAGATCACAAATTATTTTATAATACTATTTTGTCGCAAACATTTTCCACCGATGGGAATTATCTTGCTGCGGGAAATATTTACGGCGATATTTCCATATTTGAGTGAGTTTAGTTGTAATATGAAAAATTTTCTAATATAGGTTAAGTATGTGTAAATCAGACTCGATGATTGTTTGTTAATTTTAATTAAGCCGATGTGATATAAAAAGTAAGAATGTAAGATTTTCATTATAAAATTATATTTATATAGTTTAACGAAAGTCTTGACACCTCATAAAGTCGAAGAAAATGAGTTGCAAGGCCCTAATTATCATCTGACCGTGTATCCTGACCAACATGTTGAAAGCATGATTGCAACGGATAATTTTCTAATTATCGGTACAGTCGGTGAAATATCAGGATGGGATTGGAAAGTAGTTGCCTCTAGTAAAGCTACAAAAAGTAAACCCTCTTGGGTTGTACAAATTCCAGCCAATAAGTATATATCTAAATGTTCAGTGATATAAAATTGTGAAAATTAAGAAGAATTTTTAACTTTTCTAATATTTCTAGAGATAGTTACGAAAAGCCCGATGTAAATTTTATGGTGCACTCTAAATTAAATAATATTTTATACGCCGGCTGCGGCGACAATAATATTTATGTTATAAATTTGGAAGAAGGAAAAATACTTAGGAATTTACAGAGTCATACAGACTTTATACATTGTTTATCTTTAGCGTAAGTCTACTTCTTTGTATATAGACCTATATATGCGAATAATACTTTACGAATACTTGTTACAAACTCGTGTTATTGTAGAGGTAATCAACTTGCATCGAGTAGCGAAGATGGATCAGTTAGGTTATGGGACTTGCGTAAAAAAGAAAATACAAATATCTTGAATCCGCATATGGTAGATAAAGTATCACGTCCAAAGTTTGGTAAATGGATAGGTGCTGTTGATTTCACGGAAGATTGGTTGGTACGTGATCAGTCTTTATTTTATATACATGCCTTCATCAAGCATCTCACATAAGCGAATAAATAGTTATTATTGAAACAAAAAAAATATATATATATATTTATATATATTTTTAGCTTTGTGGCGGCGGACCTAGTTTATCTTTGTGGCATATGCGCACAATGGAACCTGCCACAATATTTGATCTTACCGATCAAGGAATTCATGTTGCACATATATATGAAGAACGTATCATAGCAGCCGGTGCTGCACCGCATGTATATCACTTAACTTATCAAGGAGAAACATTAGCTAAAGTGCCAACGTCTAGTAATACAGTTTATTCTACTATTTATCAAGAAATACCACAGAAGGTGCTTAGTATAGCAGGGTCATCCAACAATCTTGATTTATGTACAAACTTTAATTATAGGGAAATGACTTTAAAATTTGCTTAATACACGATTTTATACTTACAGAACAATTTGTTTAACTCTACCACAAAGAATAATCCAAGCATTTTTTAATAAAATAAAAATTTTTTTTTTTTTTTTTTTTTAATTTTAATTATCATAAACAATTCATAGAGGTATTGATTTCAAGCAGGGGTAATTATTTATGGAGACTGAAACTTAAATTTTTATCAGATATCGTGTTACCGCGTATCGTTCGACTATATTAAGGAATATATTTATTCAAGCTATAATGCTTGTCGGGTGGACAAATAAAATTGGCGGCTTGTGATGGTATCGAGCCAGGATCAATTAATCACCACCTCAAGGAATCATCATTGGAACTAACTTTGGAGTATGCCCCTGATGTAAGTTTTTTTTTTTTTTCATTTTTACGAGTAAACGTACGAATGTGATATCATCAATAATTTCGTAACAATAATTCTTTATGACGGAGTCAACTTATCACCCTCGTATATCGTATCTCATAAGATATTTCTTTACGAAAGATATAATCTTTTTTGTTTTCTTTTTTTTTGTTTCGTCCAAGTAATAAATATATTATTACAATAACATTTTGCACACCATATATAAAATTTTATACAACAAATGTACAATCCCGTACCATTGTTTTCTCATCAAATCAATGGGTACTACGCATGACTGAATCATCTTCCTCTTCTTCTTCTTTTTTTTTTTTTTCTTTTTATAAGAAACCATGACCAGCAACCACAGCCGGTATGAAACCTTCCCTACCGTCTCTTGATCGAACCCAAAACCAATCATTGACGTGGTCGCTTAGAAGAGCAACGACGTCACCTTTAGAAACGCTAAGTGAATTTGCGCCACGACCTTCATAATCGTTACGTATGACGAGTAACGTGTGCCTAGCGCCCTTCGTCTTTGCATTAGCAGCCGCTCTAAGATACAATCTGTCGACGCTGCGTTCCCCGCAAGCGGAAACCGCATCGCGCGAGCCTCTCCTTACTCTTGCGTTTCTACTGCGCGCACCGCATTCCGATCTGGTGTCCCTTAATTTTTCCGTATCGGTCATGTTACCTGAAAGATCGTAAAAACAAAAACAGAGGACCACGTATAGAATAATTACATTAGGATAATTACGTATAGAACAATTACATTAGTAGGAATGTACATGTATGCGTGTACGTACGTGTTTACATACGTATTATCATACATATTTATATAATCGAGTTCAATAAATTCTATTGTGAAAATAATATATATTCTTCTCATCGAAAACGATTCGTCCTATGTTACAGACGAGATGATACTTTTCACGACGTACCCAATGGACGTGGAAAAACATCGGTCGAGTCTTCCCAACATGGACCACGCGTAGGTTGTGGTAATATTCCTAGCGGTAAACATGCTGCATATCCTACGTATCCTTCTTGCCCGTGTGGTGTTTGGACGTAGAGCCAGGTTTGATTTTTAAAGACCGCGTTTACTACCGTCCCGAGGGGTAGGGCCATTTCGTCCTGCGTACCACCTTGCGTTTGATATAAGACCGATGGGAAGGATAAAACGACTGGTATGTTAGCTGGTCTCTCGATGGATGCCTACAAAAATTTATTTAGCAAACGTTATTCTTTTTATTTATTTATTTTTTTTATTTTTTTTTTTTATACATCGAAAGCATTCAATAGATCGCGAAGAAAATATACAATTTGATACGATCATTGTTGTTACCTTTGTTAAAAATGCATCGAGGTCAGCAATCTCATAACCAAATCTACTGGGTGGTCTCGTTTTATGCGGACGTTTTGTACGTCTGTGCCTGTGTTTGTCGCGACTATTTGGGGTCGACGTTGATTCACGAGACACCAGGGAGGGCTCGGAAACGGCCTTCTTCACTTTTTCTTTTTCTCGGGTTTCTTTCGCGCCCGTGAACAATTCCTTTTCCGGATACTTCTCCAACAGACTCTCGATCGTTTTGTCGTTGATTATCGTCTCCTTGCTGATCGGCTAGGATAGTAAACGAATGTACTTTTTTTTAGCAAAAAAATTATTATTATTATTATTATTATTATTATTATTATTATTATTATTATTATTATTATTGATGTCGTTGTTAGAAAAGAGAAGAGAAAAGAAAGAAAGAAAGAAAAGAGAACGATCCCATAGAACGTTACCTTCTCCATTTTGTCGATCTTTTCGATTCGTTGGAGGATCTTTTTTTCACGTTTCTCTTGTCCCACAACAATCTCCTTGGCAACATCCTTTTCTTTATCACTTTTGATGCTTCTCCTCGAGGACACCTCTCTGCTGTCATGAGATAATGTGTCACGATGAACGTTTGTTCCTGTCGAAATTGCAAATTGTTGCAAAGGATATAGAAAACAAAAACAAACGAAAGACGAAACAAAAAAGACAAGAATCAATGGAAAAAGAAAGAGCAATGAAAAGAATCAAATACGAACCCGCCGTTGTGTTCGAAATCGAATGATTTCCGTTTCCAGTAGCAGCAGGTTGTTGTTGTTGTGGTTGCTGTTGTTGCTGTGGTTGATGTTGTTGCTGTGGTTGTTGCGGTTGCTGTGGTTGTTGCGGTTGCTGTTGTTGCTGTTGTTGTTGCTGTTGTTGTTGTTGTTGTTGTTGTTGTTGTTGTTGTTGTTGTTGTTGTTGCTGACCACGGAGGACCCAAGTCAAAGAGATCTTCGGACGCAAAAGTGTACTTGGCCGTTGCCCCATGCTCCTCGTCGATGGAACGACGGGTGTCAAGGGCGTCGTGGGTGTCGACGACCTTGATGGCGATGGCGACCTTGAGGATCCTGTCACCACCGGAAGTGGACAATTCGCCACCAAGTCCACCGTCTGCATCGAACAGCCATTTTCCTGCGATAAATCCGGCATAAGAGCCGATTAAGAAACGGGGAAAATTTGCACTTTCTTTTCTTTTTTTTTTTTTTTTTTAATCGATAGCCAAGAAAATTACGTTACGATATCATTCATTATTATCCGACGACGAGGAGGAGATCGTTTAATTTTATTGACGTTTAATTATGTTTCGTTGTTAATTGCGTATATAATAGAATCTTATCGCGATTCGGACAAGGAAATTCGTTGCAATTTTGAACAAAATGAGATTATTTTTCTTCTTCCCACGAGGACGAAGATCGTTTCCACGAACGAGAAATGCACGAGAATGTTTTTCCAAGAATTATTAAATTCAAGAGATCCGTGCAAGAAATATAGGAAATGTCTTCGCTCACGAGAGAGAGAGAAAGAGAGAGAGAGAATGGCAATCATCTCGGATTTTTTCGTGGTACACGAAATCGTAAGATTATACTTGAGTCTTCCAGGCACGGTTGGACTCATTATGTCATGTATGAAATACTCTCACCGAAGTTGGACACGTTTCTTTCTCGAAAGAAAAAAAAATATATATATGTGTGTTCGCGCGCGCGTGTGTGTATTTCTTTTCTTCTTACTTAATGATTGGTTATACTGATTTTTATAAATATATATATATATATATATATATATATATATATATATATATATATATATATTCTTTTTTCTTTTTCGTTCTTCTATTTTTATCCTCTTTTGAAGTTTGACAATATCCACCTTAACGACTTTCCTGCTTTCATTTGTCGTTGAAAAGTCATCAGTTAAGTACCAAGACGATCACGGATATTTCAAGCTTTTCCTTTATTTCATACGGCATAATGAGACTTTCGAGGATCATTTGTTGAATACGATATCCTCATTTGACGTTAATTGAATTATCAAACGAACATATGCCATGACGTAACTATCCTTTGTGTTACTTCAATCATTATAAATCATAATAATTCTTATGCATACGACACGATAACTGTATGCACTCGTATAAGTCTACGGTGAAATTATAAAGATTGCAATTAAATGACTCGTCTATTTACAAAAAAAAAAAAAGAAAAAACAAACAACAAAACAAGATAAATGTTCCTTTACATAAGTATCAAATGTTTTTCAATAAATTCTCGAATTAATGTGTGTGTTTGTGTGTGCGTGCTTGCGCGCGCGCGTGTGTATAGATAATTATTTCTCGTCTGACCATTATTGATATTTATTGTACTTTATTGAAGATCGAACATCTCATGATCGATGAAATCAATTAATCAAATAATAAGAGAATGTAATGTACGATAACAACAAAATAATAATAATAATAATAATATAATTTTTTTCTTTCTTTCTTTTTTTTTTTTTTTTTTGAATAGAAAGTAATTTAATCGTCGCAACTTGAATACATTGAAATTTATCTTAACGGAGCTACTATGCCTATTTATTCCCTATACGAATGGAATCGTTGTATATGTAAATGTTATCGGTAGTTTTAAACGTTAGAAAAAAGAAGAGAAAAAAAAAGAAGAGAAAAAAAAAGAAAGAAAGGAAAAAGAAACGTATACGAAACGATTTTCTTCTTCCCCATGGGTGCGCGTTAAACTCCTCCAATGGGGGAATTCTTGGATGTTCTCGTTCTCCATGGAACGTTCTATGGCATACTATCCGATAGAAATCGTTCCCGTAAAGTAAGTAAATTGCACTTCCGTGATCACGGGATTCGTTCGGTGACCAATGGAATATATTTTTTTATTCTTTCTTTCTTTTTTTTTTTTTATATATATATTTTTCAAGCGATAAATCGTTTCAGAAATACCGGAAATTTTCATTTCCGTGAAATTGCATTGATCGTTTAATATCTAATCCTGACGATGAGAATATTTAATGCATCCAAGGGTGCAATTAGTTACGGACGATAAACAAGAAATCGAATTATTTCTATTTCCGTTTTGTGAAAAAATTTTATGAAAATTTATTATCGTCGATGTCGTACTGTTGTGTAACTTGTTTAAATAAACACAAGCATGCATATTCATATACATACATACATACATACATACATACATACATACACACATATATATTTATATTTAAAATTATATGACGAGAGAAGAGCCATTTCTCGAACAATTTTCTTATCTTATGAATATTTTCTCAAGTGTCCTCGAAAATGTCATGTTCTTAAGTGATAACTTTCTATAAAATTGAATTCAACGACGCTCACGACGTGTTTCCATTAATTTTAAAATTAAAAATTCGTAAAAAAAATAATATGTGTGTGTATATATATATATATATATATATATATATATATATATATTTATATTTATGTATAGAATGATTCTCTGACAACTTTGAACAATGAAATCATTCTGTGAATACTTTCTCAAGTGTCCTCGAAAATGTCTGATCGCGAGGACGATCGAAGTATACGATAAATATATATATATATATATATGTTCTCAAGGTGACCTCTTATAAAATTCAATTTATTGAACACGACGTTTTTACATTAATTTTTGTCGAATAAAAAGTCGTTTGAAGAAAAAAGAAACATACACACGCACACGCACACAGAGAATAATCTTAAAGATTTCAACGAAATCATTCAGATAATGATATTTATATAATAAATAATTCGAATTTAAATTCAGCGTAGATTCGATAACCGATTCGATCACGTTTTATGAAGTGTCGAATGAGCGATAAATCAAAAATTGATCGGAGTCAAGTTGCAATTAAGGAATATCGACATTTATTTTTTCTTTCTTTCTTTTCTTTTTTTTTTTTTTGATTGACGTAGGAGGAAGAAGAACGTTTTAATTCGAATTCAGGATTTTTCCTCGTCGGCTTTTATATATATATATATATATATATATATATATATATATATACACATATATATAATATATATTTATAGCTTCAAATTACCTCGAGTTTCTATCTCCTTCAGGCGTTTTCTCTTTACGTTGGCTTGCGAGAAAAGAAAGAGAAAGAGAGAGAGAGAGAGAGAAGGAAAAAAAAGTGAAGAAGAAGAAGAAGGAAGAAGAAGAAGAAGAAGAAGAAGGAGAAAATTCCTCGACAGATTCGATCAACCTGAGACAAATTGCTGTATAATTTTCCTCGGGATACGATTACATACGCTAATGGCGTAATAATTCATAGGATCTCGCTTTGAGCTCCCCCAACACGTGAAATAGTTTATGATATTACCCTTACGTAATAAGGTTGGAATCGCTAAGTCGAAAGTTTTTCCCATGGTAATTCGTAAGAATTCGTTTTTATCAAATTCCCGATAAACGATGGAAGAGATGATTGAACGTTGTTCTTTTTCTTTTTTTTTTTAAATTTTATTTTTGTTTTTACTTATATATACGTATATATATATATATTTTTTTGTGACGATTATTAAAATAAATATGATCATGTATATATTTATATATACATAGTACACACGCACACACACACACACACACAAATATATATATATATATGTACGCATGTATACATATTAATTGCAATAGATCATCGGAAAATATCGATGCGACCGATAGAAATGATTGAATTGTATTACTCGTTAGAATAAATCATACACACACGTACACACACATATACACACCTACAAACCTACACACGCAAGTATAAAGACAGTTCGATATAATAATAAATAATTTCTTACGCGCGTTAAGTGCTTATCATTTAAATGAGCTATTCGCGATTGGAGTTAGTAAGAAAAGAGAAGAAAAAAAGAAAAGAAAAGAAAAGAAAAGAAGAAGGAGAAGGAGAAAATAAATAAAAGGAAACGAAAGAAAATAAATGAGATGAAGGATACAGGAACACGGCGAGGGAGAGCCTTGGGTGACAAGTTAAAAAGGCAGAGAGAGAGAGAGAGAGAGAGAGAGATAGGTGCAAAAAAAAGAGAAAGAAACCCGCACGCGCATACGCATACACGCATATATATATATATATATATATATATATATATATATATATATATATACATAGAAAAGAGATTCACGAGAAGAAGAAGAGGAGTCTGGCAAACTCGGATGATGCTAATGAAATTCTCAAGATATCTATCTCGTGCGCCACTGTGCACGAGGCATTAGTTTAGCTTCTCGCTTCAAGGTCCGACCGATCTTATCTAAACGCTCGTACGTACGCGCGTATCAATTTCCGTGGAACGTGAAACTCGAAAGAGCAGGAGCAGGAGCAGGAGGAGCAGCAGAAGGAGGAGGAGGAGGAGGAGGATGGGGTCCACAATTCGCTTTTTCTCACTCGAACGTACTCGTAACTTGTGCGAGGAGCATTACAAAGAGGATGGAATCTGTTGTGTCCGATGAATAAAAAAAAAAAAAAAAAAAAAAAAAAAAAAAAAAAAAAAAAGAAAAAAGAAAAAGAAAAAAAAAACAGGTCATCCGTATCATCACGCTTGTCCTATGTATTATTTCCTTCGATTGTGTGTGTTTCTTTTTATTTTTTTTTATTTTCTCTTTCTTCGTAAAAATATATCGACCGAAGTATCGCGCACGCGAAGTATTATATTTTCTTCTCCTCTCTCTTTCTTCTTTATTTTTTTTTTAAAAAAGTTCAATTCGTAATTTCCCCAAAGTCGATCCCCTCCTTATCATTCGATGTTTCTCCTTTTCCATAAATATTTTGTTTTCTCTTCGTCTCCTCTTTCCATTTCCTTTCGATCAAATAAGATAAGATCAAAGAAGGTACGACGATAAATGTCATATCGATCGACGTTTTCGTCGGAGTCCAAATATTGAAAGTAACGCGTTTCGTAATAGCATTATCGTCGTCAATTGCAATTTCCTGCTATTTCACGTATGACATTCGTTATCGATCAGTATTTCCTTACATCCTCCTTCCTTCCCCTCAATATCTCTCTATCTATCTATCTATCTATCTGTCTATCTCTTTCTTTCTCGAGACTACCAAATCGTTATCGTCACCGATATACTTTTTAAAAGCTTCCTGACAAATTGCAGTTGTAACGACCGTGAAGAACTTTCGCCATCCCGCAGACACGAATTCGTTGATGAGTCGAACGTTCCCGGTTCTCCTTTATATTTGGTCCTACCGGTCCCGTCAAGTGGTGGAGGGAGGGCGGGCGGGGTGGCGGGGAGGGGCGGCAGGGCCCATCAATGACTGTCACGAGCATTCGTAATAACTCCGTGCTAATGCATCATAATGGAGGATAGTATGAATCATGCGAAAAGGGGATCTCGTTCGGTCCGTTATTGAAATATGCCCGAGAAAGTGCTCGGGGCTCTTCGATCCAAACGATATCGATTTTAATGTCCTCGTTATTCTTCGTCCCCTCATCATCTCTCGACCGGCCGTGTTCCTTTTTCTTTTTTGTTTTTTTTTTTTCTTCTTGCCTTTCTTTTTCATTTATTTATTTATTTATCCTTATCCGTTGTTTATTTCTCTTAAAACGAATCCGAAATTATTCCAAGGCGAACGAAAAGTAAACGAGTTATAAAAAAATTCTTTCTCTCTCTCTCTCTCTCTCTCTCTCTCTCTCTGTCTCTGTCTTTCTTTTTTTTTTTTTGAAGCTGTTGCACAATTTTTCTTCACGATCGAATTTTTTGTATCGGATCTTTCCTAAAGATTGCCGACTCAACGATCGGATTTTTCTTTTTTTTTTTGTTTACTTTCCTCTTCTTCTTTTTCTCTTAAAAATCGAGAGCGAGAAAGAGAGAGAGAGAGAGAGAGATAGAGGGAGAGAGAAAAAGTGTTACAATTTTTGTTGTCGTCGTTGCGATCGAAAGAGATCTCAAATTGCAACGTCAATCGAGTTAAAGGAAAGATCGGATTAAAGCTTGAAATTTACTGTAATTTCATTCCTCCCCCTCATTCCTCTCTCCTTTTCTCCCTCTCTCTCTCTCTCTCTCTCTCTCTCTCTCTGTCTGTCTGTCTGCCCTTTCTCCATGTGTTCGTGATCCGTAAATCTTTTTCCCAGAGCGTTTAACTCCTCTGACCCTTTCAAGAGATTTCCAAGCTGAAGAATTACACCCTTTCCCTTTCTCTCTCTCTCTCTCTCCCTCTTTCTGTCTTTCTCTCACTCTCTCACTCTCTCACTCTCCCCCCTTCGAAGTAGGTTTCATACTCGACTCTTATTTTTTTTTTATTCTTTCTTTTTGTTTTTATTTTTTTTTTTTTTAACCACGAAAAGCAAAAAGACGTTCCTCGATTCGAACTAAAAACGAAAGGAATAAAAATAAAGATGATAATAAAAATAAAGAAATTGTAATTTTTCTTACGGAACGAAATGATGAACGTTTTGCGAGCTCGTAAAAAAAAATAATGAAAGCTGGTCCAAGAGAGAGAGAGAGAGAGAGAGAGAGAGAGAGAGAGAGAGAGAGAGAGAGAGAGAGAGAGAGAGAAAGGAAGATGTTTAAAACGAGTCAGTTTACGCGTTTATGCTCTTTCGCGTATGCGTTCTTATAGGCGAGTCGCATAAACTTAACGGTAAAACCAAGACCGATTTTCCGGTGCCATAAAATGTGCGCGCGGGCGCTGTTACATCCAGCAATTAACGATCGTAAGCCCGGTCGCACGAATTTGATTTAGTGCTTGGGAAAAGAGTAAGAATAGTAAAAGGGACATATATATATATATATAAAATATATGTATATGTATATGTATATGTATATGTATATGTATATGTATATGTATATGTATAAGAGATAAATGGTGTAACGCGTAGAGAATTAAGATTATCTGCGAATTACCATAGGTCGGACCAACTCGCTCACGTTATATATTATTTATTATTTCACAGATTAACACATTTACATCGACGTATATTAACAGTAGGATAACATTTACAAACCGTTACAATGGCGCCAATTGCATCCATCTAATCTATTTCTCGTCGATATTTCCCGTTATACATCCGAACGTAATTACGATTTAAATGTATAGACAGGATCGGATTATTATTTATCGATTTATCATTGGATCGGTAGATCGATCTAAAATGATCTCTACACGTTTAATTATAACATAACAATACATACATACATACATACATACATATATATATATATATATATATATATATATATATATATATATATGTATAACGCGATATACAAAATTTCTATATTAAATTTCATCGTAATTTTTTATACAATTCTAATTCCAATCATCAATTATTATTTAGAACGATATTATTAAAAGGTAGAATGGAATGTGACAATCGAACTGATTCGTTGAATTATTATTATTATTATTATTATTATTATTATTATTATTATTATTATTATTATTATTATAGTTTTTATTTTTATTATTGTACATTGGAAGAGTCGTAATATTGTACCGATTGTAAGATGGGTGCAATTTTCAAATAGTTTGAAACTCGGCCGAACGAATTGTCGAACCAAAGAATAGTGGGCATAGCGATTGTCGGATGAGGGAAGAGGGAGAAAGGGAAAAGGGTGGGGAAAAGGGAGGGATGATGGAGGAAAAGGAACGAAGAAACGAACGAACGGATCATAAATGGCGTACGTATACGTACGTACGCGCTCGTTATGCCGTCTAAAAATATCCCGAAAGGAATATTCCTGGTGGTTTCTTTCGACGATTTTCATTGCGCCCGTGCTTTTACTACATCGACAACGTGACTTACGTCCATACGCATCTACGTATCCCAACGTATGCCGGTTCCGAAGTAAGGCAGAAATATAAAGGGTAAACCTTTCAAGATCAGACCACTCGTGGTGGTAACCAACTGAAATCTCGTTTAGCGAGACGAAAGGAAAAAATCTCCCGTGAAATTTTTTTTCCGACGAGCGTCAATTTCTTTCGTCTTTTTGTTTGTTTGTTTGTTTGTTTTTTCCTCGCAAAATTTTCCCATACAAATATACGACGGACGATAAGGTTCCACGAATGGATCGCCTCTTTTTGAAACGTTTTAGGTTGAATTTTTTTCTCTTGGTTTTTTTTTTTTTTTTTTTTTTTAGGGGAAAAAAAAGAAATAAATAAATCTCTCGAAAAGTAGTAAAGTATTAATCGTCGACATCACCCCGCCTGGGTACATCCCCTCCCCCACCTCGTCCACTTCATTCTCCTCCCTTTTAACGAATATCCGATGAAACGTTCGCGATTTTTTAATCGGACAACAATTTCTTTTTCCCGTCTATATTTTTCCTTTTATTCTTCTTCTTCTCCTTCTTCCATTTCCTTTTTTCTTCTTCTTCTTCTTCTTTTTTTTTTATGGAATTCGCACGCATACCCATGTATATGTTACGGAGGTGAAAATGTTTTAGCGATCGTTCCCGGTCAACTCTGGGAAAGAAAGGAACGACGAGAGGATGATTTCTTTTACGGTGGTGGTGGTGATGTTGATGATGGTGGTGGTGGTGGTGATGTTGGTGGTGGTGGTGGCTTCGGCGGTCATCGTTAAAACGCGGCTGCAGTATTCAGGTTTTACGGTCCCACGTTTCAGTCTGGCTGCAGTAGTAAAAGGAAATGCACCGTTGCAAGTCGCGGGGCGGCCGTTATACATCCTTCTTCGTTTCGAAACGATCGACTACCACTACTCCGTAACATACGTCAATTGTAATTTTTGGTTTAGCTTTTGGCGCCCTTCTCTCTTTAACCATAACTTGGACTCCTTCTCCCTCCCCTCCCCTCCCCTCCCCTCCCCTCCCTCCAATCCTGAACGCCACCGTCTAAATGCCTATTCCTTATCACTCCCCGTCCCGCCTCCGACCCTCGCCGTCCTTAATCACGTCGTTTTATCGCGTCACACGGACACGACGTTCGTTCGTACAAACACCGTTCGATTTGTATCGATTAATTGCGCTTCTACGTTCCGTTGAGGATTGTTTGTTATAGTTCTCTCTCTCTTTTTTTTTTTTCTTTTTTTTTTACGAAACAAACAACGTACCTTGTAGGATATCCTGTCGTCGTTTTCGGGCGAGGAAATGTCACCCTCCTCCCCGGAAACCGTTTCGGCTCCTGCTTCGACAGATTGATAATCGGCCTCGCTGTTCCAGGAGTGTCGCCTCTTCAAGTCTCCTGTAAAATGATTTCAAAGAAAAAAAAAAAAAAAAAAAAAAAACAAGAATATATAAGTAAATAAATGAAAGAAAATATAAAAAGTTATACGTCGAAGATCTCTCGTCGACCTTTTCGTTTATCATTACGTATTAAGAAAAAGAAAAGGAATGAATAAAAGATAAATAAAAAAAAAAAAAAAAATGAAAATAAAAGAATTATTAGGAAAGACGACGATAACCAATCGCTCGACACGCTCGATCATTTTGACGCGATAATCGTTCGTGTTTTTTTTATCGAATATCGATGAGTGTGAAAACTCGTATATATATATATATATATATATATATATATATATATATATATATATATAAATAAATAAACAAAATAAAAGCAAAAGATTTCTCGCGTATCTGCGTACTACGACGTACGTTGTAAAGAATGTTTTGGTTTAAACGTACGCGTTACGAAGAAACGTTAACACGTGGCGGAACGCGATGACGTTAATTAATACGAGCGGACTCAATCGAGTCAAGTTTAATTAGAATCATCAGTATCGTTCATAGATACTGGCAGCTGTTTAACGTCTACACGTTGATCGAAGCGTGGCTAACAAAACTCGTCGCTACTGCTTTTTACCTTTCACGTTTCTTGTCTCTTTCACTCACTCTCTCCCTCTCTCTCTCTCTCTCTCTCTCTCTCTCTCTTGCTCTCTTTTTCTCACTGTCTATCTATCTATCTATCTATCTATCTATCTCTCATATAAGTTTGTCCTTCTTCAACGTAAACCGTATAATCAAACAACGCGCTGATCTCCTCTTACGGAGACAGGATTTCCTGTGCAATACATATCACGATCCGGATAAAAGAATCCAATACCGATCTTCATTGGACGGTTATTATTAATTTTCGATCTGGTAGGACGGGAGTAACTCGTTTGCGAAAGTATAAAAAGAAATAATAATAATAATAAAAAAAAAAGAAAAAGAAAAAAAAATAGAAAAGCAATGAAGAGAAAAAGGAAACGAGAGAGAGAGAGAGAGAGAGAGAGAGAGAGAGAAAGAGAGAACAAAAATGAAACAGAGAAAAAAATAATAACAACGACAACGACTAGGATAAGAAAAATAAATAAAGAAATGATATCAAATAAGATAGATAATAGATGATAGATGATCGATGATCGATGATGATGATGATGATGATGATGATGATGATAATGATGATGGTGCATCCACGGTCAAAAGATACACAAGAGACACGTTGTATAAGGGGAAAATCGGTACTTTGATCTATCGATAGATAGACACATACGGTTAAGATTAATAGGTTCATATATAGTTATTGAGTTCATTATTCCAATCTATTAAAGTATCTAAAAGATGTAATATAAAGTATTATTCATTTCGATCCCTCGATCGTATATATATCTTATATATATATATATATATATATATTACATTTGTCATATGATTTTTATGATTTTCAATCTCGATCTTAAATTGCGAGAGAGGAGGAGAATCGTTTCGCCTTCCCCTGTCACTCCACCCAACCCCCTCTATCTCCCTCCTCTTCCTCTTCCTCTTCCTCCTCTTTCGCTCCCTCAAAAAATAAAAAGAAAAAAGAATAAGAAAAAGAAAAAAAAATGAAAGATGACGATCATCGAAATCCGATTGGATCTGTATATATTTGTAGTATCATTATATACACAGTATCGATATTAAACGAAGATAACTTAATAAATGTAACAATCCGGCATATAAACGTTAAGATTTATAAATGGGGAAGTGGTTTAAAGGCTGCTATCATATCCAACAAGCAAATTCGTCAAAGTCGACAAAATAATGGCCAATTACTTTATCCCTCGGCCAAGTACCGATCCGTTCGCATCCCGAGGGATAATATTGGCTCAGTGCATAAGAGAGAAAAAGAGAGAGGGAGAGAGAAAGGGAGAGAGAGAGAGAGAGAGAGAGAGAGAGAGAGAGAGAGAGAGAGAGCGAACGAGTGAGTTTATGAGTGAGTGAGTGAGGAGGTGGGGTGGAAGTGGTGGCGATGGTGGTGGGATGGGTTCGAAGGGGTGGGTGGGAGGAGGAGAGAAGAGAAGAGAAGAGAAAGAAAGGGCGTGAGTGTTGGCGAAATATTTAAGATACGCGGTGTTCTTCATCGCAAACCCAAACGCAAAAAGGATAATGGACGAAGATGGGCTCACGCAGGTTAAACACAGTATTCGAGTTCGTGACTTATGGGATTTGATCGTGTATTGGAGGCAAAACCCATTCTACCTACAAATTTGCTCGTTTACTCGCTTCACGGAATGCCCGTAGGGCCGATCTTACGGGGAAAGTAAAACGAAGGGAAAATAAAGGAAATGAAAAGAGAGAGAGAGAGAGAGAGAGAGGGTGGGGGGAGGGGAAAAAAGGAAAACGCAAAAAAAGAAAAAAAATAAAAGAAAGGAAGAAAGTAACGACAGGAGGACTTATAAATGACGAAAAAGTTTATCAATTTTTTGACCATTTTCTTATATAACGATCGCTCAATTATATACCAAATATATATATAAACAATTATAAATCAATACATATATATATATATATTAGGTCGAGGAAAAAGAAATCAATTTTTTTGTCACATAAGTTCACGTAAAAGTAATGGATTTCTTTTTACCCGAACTAATATATAAACCAAATATATAAATAAATAAATATATATATATATATATATATATGCTCTTGTTTGTATATATATTTATATATACTCAGTACTATGAGGAATATCCAATGAATACCCATGGACGTATCAATTGACGGTATCGAATAATCGAGAACAGTACGAAAGAAATATTAGGCGTTATCGAGAACAATCTTTCGCTCGTAAATATTGCGATGTCGCTGATATTTTGTCTTCTTCTTCCTTTCTTTTCTTATCTTTTTGTTTTTCTTACGTAGATCGTAAATCGCGATGAACCCGTTGGGTCAATTTGGTTCGCAACATTTAATTCATCGACACGTTTGAGAGTTTCGTAACGGGGTTTTGCGATAAATTTTCCAAAAGTGGGATATTCTTTCGAAAGGTTGGCGGTGAGGGGTGGGGAGGGTAGCAGCAAACAGGCATATAAAATTTCGTTAACTTCCGCGTTAGGGTTAGACGTTTCTCTTGCATTTCGCGCCACCATAAAACATAATGGCGGGCAATTTGACACGGACACCGTAGAAGAATTACGAGCGTTAAGAGTTCGAACTTCTTGTCGTTTCGTTCGGGCGCTAAAAGGGAGACAGAGTATATACCAAGAAGAGTATCACGTACGTACGTACGTATGTACATACGTATACGTGTACGCGTGTATGCGTGTATGCGTGTATGCGTACGCAAGAGACCACCGTACGGCGGCAGTGGGTATATAACGTTTTGCACGCACGTGCAAACCTTCCACGTGCTACCGTAAGATCATCATCACCACCATGATACTCTTCAACTACTTTCCTCTTATGGTAAATATCAAGGACTATTTGTGGAAGAGGGATTCATCGTGGAAAAACCTAAAGGATGATTATAAATGAAATCTGATTAGATCGTAACCCCCCTTTTTTTTCTTCCTTTTTTTTCTCCTTCTTTCATTCTCTTTTTTTTTTTTTGTTTCTTTTAATTCGCTTTCGTTCTATCCTTTTTCTTTCTTTCTTTTCTTTTCTTTTCTTTTTTTTTTTTATTTTATTTCCACCGGACGACTATATATACACAGGTATACGCATATGCGTAGAGTTTATCGCGAATCGATAGTAGCGTACAGTGATCTCTTGTTAGATTTTTTTTCTTTTATTTTATTTTCTTTTTTTTTTTTGAAATCAAAAATAAAGGAAGATCGAAGTTTTGTCGATCCAAATTTTGTCTTTTCAACGATCGAGATAATCAATCCAAGATCCATAATATATTCGCCGAACGCGAATTATCGATCGTTCCAAGGAGACGTTAGATACAACGACGCGAGAATCCGACGATTTCCTTACGCGTTAAACACCGCGGCAACATCTAAATCGACGTTTCTTTTTTCTTCCTTTCTTTCTTTTTTTTTCTACGTAAAAAGAAGGTTACCTGGGGGAATGGCGCTTCTAGTTCTTTCGTCCGATGATCAATGATCTTGTTGAGCCTTACGTGCGTCTCTTGGAAACTCATTAACATTTAACGGATAATCACCGTTACCGCTTGATTAATGACTTATGGGACATATGACAGTTGGTCGTCCCTTTGGAGTTAACGAGTAGAAAGACACGTTTCTCTTATCTGGTAGCGTTCACGTTGCATCGAATATAAATATATATATATATATATATATATATATATATATTCATTTGGTTTGTATTATCATTCATTGAAGCAGAACGAAAGAGGCCACCACAATTTTATACACATGTACACGCACGCACATAAACACGTCGACACAAATTTGACGAAAAAAGAAATCTCGATCGTTTCTTTATTTTCCCATTTATTCGTATTTATTTATTTATAGATTTACTTAATTTCGTTTTCTCAATCGTTTCTACGCGCAACACCGTCATCGCACATATTTACTTCGTCGTTATGTTCCTTTTGTCTTTCTTTTTTTTTTTATTCTTTTATATGTTTCATTTATTTATTTATGTTTTTGTTCGTTTCTTTTCTTAAAGAAAACATTATTCGAATCATTATTAAACGGCGTGATCCTCCGGACACACGTATCTTCGCGCGAGACGATATTTTTATTGGGAAAAGTTTGTTTGTCGCGGAAACTTTGTCGTCGTCGTCGTCGTTGTTGTTTACTTCATCCTCAATTTGTTTTTCTTTTTTTTCGTTTTAATCTTATCGCCGCCGTACTCGCAAAACGTATCGAGGATTAATTCATAAGTTTAACGTCGAGATTGCGTTGTGATGATACGGGTGTACTACTAAAGGCTTATCTCACAGGTGCAGCTCTCTGACTAGACTAAAGGCGGGAGCATGCTCGTTCGCAGCAAGTACTCTAGGAGAGACGAACGAATAAGAGTAAGAAGGATGAGAAGAGAAAGAGAAGAGAGGCCGGATCCTTCGCGTTGCTTCGATTGGTCCATGCTTCCCGCGAAAACGACCCGGCCAATCGTAATAACTGCGCCTCCTAACTCTTGGGTATCGAGAGACGTGTACCTACACGAAGAAGAAGAAGACGAAGAAGATGAAGAAGAAGAAGAAGAAGAAGAGGAGGAGGAGGAGGAAAGGGAGAAGGGCTGACCACGAGATCGTACTTTCCAAGACCGATCTTTCTCCCTTTTCCACCATTATCCGTTCGTGTCAAAGGTCGACCCGTAATTTATCTGCCAATCCCCTTACGCAATAACTCGGAAATATTTTATATAACAATGATATGTCCTATACGATCCCGACAAGAGAAGTATCTCTTATCACTTTTTTTTTTTCATATATATATATATAATTGAATTTGAATTAAAAATAATTAGATTGATATTTACTTTTGGAACAAACAATCCTCTCCTTTCTACTTTTTTTTCTTTTTCTTTCTTAATAAGGTTATGAAATTGCATATATATATATATATATATATATATATATATATATATATATCGGAGCGTTTAAATATTAGTATAATAATTAGTAGAATAATTAGTATATAACTAATACTTCGGTATAAAAAAAAGGATAGATAGATAGATAGTTCTATACGATCCGCACAAGAGAAGTATCTCTAATCACTTTTTTCCTTCAAATATACATATATATATATATATATATCGAAGCGTTTAAATATTTTCGAAAATGAATAATTAATTGATAAATAAAATAAGAAGTAATACTTCGGTATAAAAAAAAAAGATAGATAGATAGATAGAGAGATAGAGAAAGAGAAAGAGAGAGAGAGAGAACGCATCAGAAGAGAGAATTGCACATCTTGCTCGAATGGTTCGTGAGAGTGGCGATGGGTAAGAAGGGCTGTGGCGGTTAGTGAGGGTGGGAGAGAAAGGGAATAAGGTGGAGGAGGGCCTTGCGACCTCTGACACTCCTGGGAACCACGAAGGCCCCGAGGGCTTCTCCGAGAAAGAAGCTCGGGAATCCGGCGGGCCCACCCGTCCGAAATACTTCAATGATGGTGTCTGCCCGTTGGTGTAACCGGCAGGCTCTCTCTCTCTCCTTCTCTTTCTCTCTCTCTATCTCTCTCTCTCTCTCTCTCTCTCTCGATGCAGACTCTGCATCTCATTTTTGCTTACTGCACGATCGATCGCGAATTAAATCGTTCCGTTCGAAAAGGGTTCGAAGGCCTACTTCTTCCATCTTCGATGGATGAACTCCCCACTCCCCATCCCCCCCGTCCCAGTATCGTGCTCTTGTATATTAAATAAAACAATTTTTTTCCCCGTCGTAATGATAATTACGAATTGTCACGGAAGGAACGATAAACCCTTGTGAACGAGAATACGATCTTTCGTGAGACGATCGTTCGTTCGTACTCTCAAAGCGACATGTACGTCGATGGTCGTGTTGCGAAAGGATAATTTAAAAAAAAAAAAAAAAAAAAAAAAGAAAATCAAACAAACAAAATGTAAAGAAGAAAGAGAGAAGAGAGAGAGAGAGAGAGAGAGAAAACCAGGATCCATTTGGAACATCGATCGTTCAAAATCCAGGACTCCACGTGATCGTACGTGTAAGTGCACGAGCACTCACTACGAACTTTAATCTGTGAATTTTAATTCCGAGCGTGGAAGGGCAAAATTTGAAAAAAAGAATAAAAGACAAAAAAAAAAGAAAAAAACATAAAGAAGAGAAAGAAAACAAAAGTAAAAATCGTTCGAGGTCGCCGATAGTAGAGGAGAAAAAAAGAAAAATACAAATAAAAAGAAAAATAAAAATAAAAAGAAAAAGAAAGGGAAGGTAGGTAGGAAGGTTGGTAGGTAGTCGATCCTCTCGACGAAACGAAATGTCGATTCTCACGTACAGCTAGCACAAAGGAGCATAGCTTATGTGGTTAACATCACAGGCATCGTTCGTTCGTACGTTCGTTCGTTCGTACGTTCGTTCGTTCGTTCGTTCGTTCGTTCGTTCGTACGTACGTTCGCTCAGCGATATTTTTGTCGGCATGTGGAGGCAAGGATTTAAGGGGCAAGCAGGCGCAGAAAGCGCGCGAGCGTGTAATGGTGATTGAATGCGGCTAATGGTCGTCCCGTACGGGACTCAGGGGGCCCCACCAAGATATACGTTATGACTCGGGCATAACATTTACCGGGTGGTAAACAGGCACGCATAAACTTCGAGACCTCTTCGAACGGGGCTCCTTACTAGCGACGATTGGTACCACAAAACTCGCCGAGAGAGTGGATCCAAGTGATCCAATTCCCCCTCTTTCCATCCTTCTTCCTCCTTCTCCTTTAGTTTCGTTTCGTTCCTTTTTCTATTTTTCTGTTTTTTCTTTTTTTTTTCTTTTTTTTTTCTTTTTTACTTTCTTTTCTCCCCCTGTTTTCGTCGTTTCTTTTCCTCCTTTCTGGTTTCGTTTCCTTGCGCTTCGTTGTCCCTCTCCCCTTTTTCTTTTCTTTTCACTCGCCGAACGCTCACTCCCCCACTCTCGTAAAATTTTTTCCTTAAATTCCTTTTTTCTCTCTTTTTTCTTTTTTCTTTTTGACGCGAGCGATATTTCAATTTCGTCCGCAATTTTATATTATAGTTATAGGATATTATAATGATACCGAAATTGCAAATTACCGTTAAGCACCGATCGTTTTAACATTTTAATCAAAATTCGATGAATACGTTTACGTACGAAGAGAGATAGATAGAGAGACAGACAGACAGACAGACAGAGAGAGAGAGAGAGAGAGAGAGAGAGAGAGGACAAATTTTATGAAAGGAAGGAAAAATCGCAAGAGGAGGGGGGGCGTTGCTCCGTGGAAAACATTTATAATAAAATTTATTTGCATTGATCAACAACATAAACCATCTCTTATATCCGTCCGTTCGTCCGTGTAAGTTACGATGAAACGTTTCTATGGGGGAGGTGGGGGAGGTGGTGGTGCGTGGGTGGTGGTGGGGGGGGGGAGAGAAGGTATCGCGAGGACGAGATCGACCACGTTAAATTTCAATCATCACGGTTTTGCCATAAACGTCAGTCAAAATAGTATCCTTCGGACAGGTACGCGATGTCGAAATGCGTGTGGTCCCCTCCTTCGTGAGGTGGTTTATTAAGTCCACCCTCGACTAAAAGAGGCCCAAGGCGCTACACGATATTTCGGCACGTGAAACGAGCGTAAAGCGAGTGAGAGATAGTTGGGGCGGGGGTGGTTGTGGTGGGGAGGCTCGAGAGCGTTGAGAGAAAAAGACAGAGAGAGAGAGAGAGAGAGAGAGAGAGAGAGAGAGAGAGAGTGAGGAAGGGCGAGGGGTGTGGTAGGGAGAAAAGATTAATACACAGGCAATTGATATTTCTCCGATAGTTAATAACATTGCAATAACATTTATACGGCAATAATACGGATAATATTTCAATAATGTCATAAGTATCGTTAAATTGGATTTTGTCAATGTTTCAATGAGATCTGGAATGACTGAAAGTTTCACAAATTTGTTCTCTCTCTCTCTCTCTCTCTCTCTCTCTCTCTCTCTCTCTCTTTCGTTCGTCCGTTTTTTTTCCCTCTCCTCCCCCCTGCCACCCAACCTTCGTTTTCTTTTTGGTTGTTTCTTTAACGGTCATTAGCAACGCCCGTTTCAATCGCGGGGGGATTGGAAGCGACAAAGAAAAGAAAGATAGAAAGAAAGAAAGAATGAAGAAGAAGAAGAAGAAGAAGAAAAAAGAATGGACGAGAACGTTAAGTGAAATATTTCTGTTCGAAACGATGTCTTAATAATCGAACGTTGACGTTTTCCTCGGGCCTCGAACGGGGTAAAACGCGGCAAAGTAGTTTAATTGACGATCGGAATTCGAATCCGTTTTCTCTATCCCGCTGAGTTTTCCATATAGCCAAGAGCGAACCAGGCGTAATCGTTTAGATCGTTAATTTTATTGAAACTTGTCCGAAGAGAGCTCTCTCTCTCTCTCTCTCTCTCTCTCTCTCTCTCTCTCACTCTCACTCGCATTCCATCGAGGAAAACGGGAAGGAGGGTGGGAAAGGGTGTACGTACGACCTTTGTCCCGAACGATTTTTCCTTTAGTTGATTGAAAAGTAACAACGCGTTAGATCATTATTTTTTGTTTTTTGTTTTTTCCATTTGATTAAAAAATTAAATGGATACCTCGGAAGTGTATTTTAGCGTGGTTCCTTTACGTTGTTATTCCATTACGTGTCTCTGAGATTTACCCTGGCCCTTTTGCGCTCGCATTAAGAGGAATGTATCGGCCATTAAGGACACGCTACCGTTTTAATAGAAAAACCACAGTCGTGAGAATCCTATTATAGTTAGTCGTCTCTGTGTAAAGAAGAGAGAAGAAGAAGAAGAAGGAAATAAGGGTTAAAAGAGAAAAACCAAGGCGAAGGAAACGCGATACGGCTACTTTCGTTTGAAACGCATTTCTCGATCCATGCTTTTATATATAAAAAAGGAAATCGATCGATCTCCTCGTTATCGAAGGTACGAACGAGGTTAGAACTTCGAACGATCGTTTTGCTTTGTTATAACGATCAACAAGCGCATTTGATTAACGAAACCCGAGAGAAGAAGAATTTCTTCGAAAAGCGTCGATTTCTCCGTCCTTTCGAAATCGCTAAGACGAGTATAAGGAATTTCAACGATTGCGAGCAGCGCGACTTGTAAGTGGAGGAGGAAGAAGTCAAAGTAAAAGAAGAGGAAGAAGATGATGAAAGAGAGAAAAAGGATTGCAATCGCTTAGATCCAAGAAACGAATGATCGACCACGTCGGGAATAATCTCTATTAGATAGTTGGACACAACGAGTAGTGATACGCAAGCATTTCTTCTTCCTCTTCTACTTTTTCTTCTTACGACGTTCGAGACTTAAACGATTTGCGACGATAAATCGTGCAACTTGATTTTCGAAAGAGAGAGAGAGAGAGAGAGAGAGAGAGAGAGAGAGAGAGAGGGACGAAAGGGAGGAGAAGCCCTTAACAGTCGTACGTACTTTCGTCCTCTTAACTTAACGCTTTAACGATCGTACGAATCGAGGTATCTCGTTCGTTAATTCTCACATACATCTACATATGCGTACGTGCGTTCGTCTGAAGGTATATACAATAAATACATAGGACAAATATACTGGGTACGTATTTACCTATGTATCGCATACGTATACGTATGAACGTGTATATATATATATATATATATATATATATATATATATATATGTATTGTATATAGGAACGAGCTCGAAACTGCTGCTCTCCTCGGTTGTACGCCATATTAATTACAATGATTTCCTGCCACTTATGCCCGAGCGAGATTTAAATTATAGATATCTACTATACGCCGGCGTGCTCGAACGAGGAATGAAGTGGAGTGGAGTGGGAGAGACGGGAGGAAAGGGAGGATGAAAAGGGAGGATGAAAAGGGAGCCCCCTTTTGACTCGCTTCGAGATTACAGGGTGCCCTCGAGTATTTCAGGAATCAAACTTCGCGTCATAACTCTCGGGTCATGGGTCAATCTCTATCCCTCCTCCT
>OU426864.1:3794793-3799793 GCA_911387685.1 Dolichovespula media | reverse complement strand
AGAGAGAGAGAGAGAGAGAGAGAGAAAGAAAGAGAGAGAGAGAGAGAGTTTTATATGAATGCCATGGAAAAATTCCGATATTATTTCATTTTGACGTAATTATTTTACTATGACGAAATAAAATAAATTAAGAAAAGAAAGAAAAAAACCATGAAATAAGGAAAAGAAAGAAATTAATCGTAAATTAATAATATCGTCGGTTTCAATACGTTCGACCGATCTCCCTACGATCGTATCTCTCGATTGATCCAATAATATTCTTTTCCTTTTTTATTTGATCATCGTTGTTAAATGGAAGCACGAATAAAGTGAAATTTGTACATACGAATCGAGACGAAGCTTTTTTCTTTCTTTTTATTTTTCATTCGCTCTCGAATGAGAACGATCGAAGTTGCGAATTTGAAATTGTTTGTTCTTCTCTATCTATCTATCTATCTATCTATCTATCTATCTATTTCTGTCTGTCTGTCTGTCTGTCTGTCTGTCTGTCTGTCTGTCTCTAATGAAATTTAAATTAGATCGCACCGAATAATCCTTAGCGAGTCGATCGAGATCGAGTCCCTCGATTTATCATTCTCACACGCGAGCATTGATAACGATCGAATAATATATAATATACGTAGATCGAACAAATCGTTTATATAATAAAAGACACATCTCGATTTTTATATATATATATATATATATATATATATATATATATATATATATATATCTATACGAAATTTTAGATCGATTCGAAATTGTAGGTAGGTAAATTTTGTTTTCTTTTTACGCCTACGCATATCAACGCGTCTCCCTCGTACAGTTCGTCCCGTTAAAGCCCGTATTTAAAGTGGCGTCTCCCTCCATTCTCTCTCTCTCTCTCTCTTTCTCTCTCTCTCTCTCTCTCTCTCTCTCTCTCTCTCTCTCACGGAGATAAGACTTAATGGACTTAATGATCGTGCGTGTGCAGAACACGTCGTGACTTAACTTCTTTACGAGGGACTTACTTCGTCGTCCAAGACGAAGATTTTCGTTTTTCCATTCACCACGGTGCGGTTTTACCTATCGTAAAGTTTAACATCGATTTAAATGTTAACTACGCGACGCGTTAATTTCAAAAGGCGTTCTCTCCTAACATCATCCTACCAACGTACCATGCCCATCAATTTAATGTGATTAGAAAACTAGAGAAACGAAATGAGAAGGAGAGAAAAAAGAAAAAGTAAATAGTTCGCCCTTTTCTCTTCTTCTTCTTCTTCTTCTTCTTTTCTTTTTCTTTTTCTTTTTCTTTTTTTTTTTTTATGTATTCTCCTTAACGGTAACAATAATCATTATCATTATTAATTATTATTACTACTATTCTTGTTATTGTAATAATAATAATAATAATAATAATAATAATAATAACAATAATAATAATAATAATAATAATAATAATAAATATAATATAAAAATTAACATAAATTAATAACAACAATAACACTAATATTAATATTAATATTAATAATAATAATACATAATAATAATAATAATAATAATAATAATTATTATTATTAATATTAATATTAGTGTTATTGTTGTTATTTTTGTTTGTTTGTTTAGTACACTAGGAATCGTCGTTTAATGTCATTCCTTTTTTTAAAACGTGCAATTTGTCAACGGAGCGCGAGCCTCGATATTACGCTATGTAATATATTAATATCAGATCGAAGGTGTATACCACGTACGATCGTAAAACTCCGACGAATCAGAGAAAGAAATAGAGATAGATAGAGAGAAAGAGAGAGAGAGAGAGAGAGAGAGAGAGAGAGAGAATCGTGCTGTGAGCTTTGGCAAATCGATCAAGAGATTCGTTGTATCACTCGGAGAAAAGGATGGAAACAACGGTGCCCTTACCTCGTCGTATACACCCGACCGCGGGGCGGGGGAGAGGATGGGGAGGTTCGTACGACTAATTAGCATGCTAATTAACCGGCACCGAAGATTTTAAAAAGACTCGCGTAGAGTTCGGGACTCTCTTCGACGGGGTGGAATATTCTTTATTCCGTCTCCTTTAAAACTAACTTTCTCCTCGCCGTCGTCATAATATCGAGTTAATGATAATCCTCCGGCAAGATAAAAATGGTTTTTAACTATTATCGAACGTAGAATGTTATTTTCAAGAAAAAGAGAGTGAGAGAGTAAGAAAAGATCAAACAAAAAAGATCGAAACGAAGAGAGAGAGAGAGAGAGAGAGAGAGACCGAAACTTCGAACCGAATTACCGTGAGACATTGAACCATTAAAAAGCCAATTAATTTATTTTCATTTTACAATTACACCGACGACGGGTTAGGGGAGGGGTAAGGGAGGGCCGGGGAGGTCGATGACGAGCACATTCGATTGTCCCTACTTTGACCATAAACGTTCACGGTGCTACTTCGACTTCCATAACGTCACGGCAAGAACGTTAGTTCTGAAACAACGTAATAATTTCCAACTGTTGAAGTTTCTCTTCTACCTCCCTCCCCCCGCCGCCGCCCTCTCGCTTAACCTTCTCTACCCTCCTCGTCGTCCTCTTCCGCCTCCTCCTCCTCCTCCTCCTCCTCCTCCTCCTCATCCTCCTCCTCCTCATCTCGCCGCACTACCGACGAAGCTATTAATTGGTACATTAATTCTGGATTTCTGAATGCCGGAATGTGTCTCCCCACGGAATTAAGTGTTAAACGTTTGCAACTTTCTAACGCTAATGACCGGGGACATTACTTTTTCGTCGAGGTAAATGACTTAATTAGCAGAACGGATAATTATTTGTCGAAGAGGACGCCGATGGACGTTTCTTGACTTTTTCTCTACCCCTTCGGCGAGGATAATGGGAATGATTACCGTTATTACGGATTAGATTTATTGCAGAGGAGAAAGCTATACGATTATGTGACTCAACGATAGAGAGAGAGAGATAGAGATATATATATATATATATATATATATATATAGAGAGAGAGAGAGATCGTCGTACGAACATTTAAAACTATTCGAATCTTTCGAATTGAAAAAGTTTATCGACGTTGCACGAACCCCGAACGTTATTTTTTTTTCCTTTTTTTTTTTTTATCATTAAATTAATATTTCGCGTCTGATATAAAAATAAAAAAAAAATAAAAAGAGGAAAGAAGTATGATGATTTTGTTAATTACACAAGTGGACGTGCATACGGATCGGTTCTTTTGCGAAAATTTTGGGTTCTGTTTTTCTTTCTTTTTTTTTTTTTTGTTCCTCCCTTTTCCTCTTAAGTAAGTAAGAGTCAGAAAAATATCGCGCGACATTGGTCTCTGGCTGTTCAGACTGGCAAATCGTCGAGTAGGAATTTCGAATTTAACCCTTTTTTTTTCGCCAATTCGGCGCGCGTGCCAATTCTTAGCGTCGAAAGAAAAACCCTCTCTCTCTCTCTCTCTCTCTCTCTCTCTTTCTCTCATTCCCTTCTTTCCGTCCGGCGGAAGAAGAAGAAGAAAAAGAGAAGAGACAAAAAATGGGGAGCAAAAAAAGGATTTAATTCGAGAGTTTAAAAGCATCGACGACGACGACGACGACGACGAAGACCTTCCCGTTCCCACGCCTTCTTGGTTGGGTACCATCGTGACCTTGGCACGCGAGAACCCTAAGTTTCTCGAAAAGATTGAGAACAGTCAGGTTCAATGGTCGATGATAATCACTGGTTTTCTCTTTCTTTCCTTTTCTTTTTTTTTTTTTTAAACTTTTTATTAACGACCCAACTCAGAAATTCGATTTAAATTACTCGAGTTCATTGACAAAACCCGTGGATCGTTCGATCGTTCGTTAGGAAGATGGAAGGGAAAAAAAAAGAAAAAAGAAAACAATACGAATTACAGTCGGTCATAGTGCTGCATGATCGGGTAAATAAAATGATGAAAATCAGATCCGTGAAATCTTTGGTCGAACGAAATGCGCGTTCTGATATGAAAAAGAAAAAAAAAGAAAAAAAAAAAGAAAAGGGATTTTCGAACGATATCCAACTTTTTGGCGGCACAGAGGTTAGTCTATCGAGGAGGAAGAAGGAGCGTTAAGTAGACTCGAAGTAGATGGCTTATGGAGATTCTTCGTATTAATAACCACCGGTCTCGCTAGTCCCTTCTGCCTAAGACAAGCCGCAAAGTCAAGATCACGGAGGTTAAGGCGTGTTCAACAAGCTGCTCATGGCTACCACTTAAAGGGCCGGTCCCCCGCCACCCCCTCACCCCCTCACCACCCCGAGTCGTATGCATACGGAAGTGCAACATAACTTATTCTTCGTACGTACGTACGTACGTACATACATACATACATACATACATACATGCATACATGCATACATGCATACATAGATAGATAGATAGATACAATATATGTATACATATATATACATACATAGATACGTGCATACGATATATAACTGAAGTTGCAGCAAATATTTTTGAACTGTTAACTTTTCGATATTTTCTTGCCTATTTTAACGATACGACAATGTTTAACGGATCGATCGATCGATCGATTAGTCGCGAACTATCGGTACCGTTCAAAAATTGTTCCCCTCATCCTCGCAACGAATTTTATCGTTCGAACCGGTGATATTTGAATTTTTTTGTTTGTTTTCTTTTTTTTTTTTTCTTTATCAACGTCAAGAAAAAGAAAAAAGAAGGAAAGAAAGAAAGAAAGAAAGAAAAGTTGGAATTGTTTTTAGTCGGTGTTACGAGCGAACATGCAAAAGGGTATACGAAGGTAACGTCTATAAATCATCATCTCTCGGTTCTCATACTTTAACCGTAGCGCTCTTAACGTTAAAAGGTACAATGCACGATCTGTAAGATGTATTCACGAGGTCAGGAATGATATATCGCCTTGGAGAGCTCTAACCATTGTTTGCGAGTAAGTTCATAACCACGCGGAGGACCGTTGCCACCGCTTCGGCTAACAGCTTCCTCGCTATCAATAATATGATCGCTTTTGTTATTATAATTAACAGGTATTATACATACGGAA
>OU426864.1:3787293-3789793 GCA_911387685.1 Dolichovespula media | reverse complement strand
AGTGCTAATTATATGTATATACCGATTGATAGAGGTGCGTGTGCGCGTCTACGTTATCGATATATCTTTATTTTTTTTTTTTTTTTATTTATTTTTTTCTTCGTAAAGACCCAATTCAAAGTATCGACCACGATGAATTTATCGAGCCTGTTAAAGTCGAACGAACACACACACACACACACAGACACACATACAGAAAAGAAGGTGATAGATCTACTTGTTAAATGTCATTAAACGTTGACGAGTAATCGGATTATGTTCAATGCATATATGTATATATATATATATATATATAAAACGTGTAAAATCATTTCGTATGAATAATCGTATTAACGTTTCCAAAAAAAAAAAAAATAAAATAAAAGCAAAGATAAAAATAAAAATAAAATAAATTAAAGAGTAGAAGAAGAAAAAAAGGGGAAAAACAAATAAATTCTCTTCTCGGAACCATTTATCGCGCGCGTTCGGTCGATAGTCGACCCGAAAAATCAAAAAAAAAAATATTAATAAACAAATGAAAATAAACGAACGAACAAACAAAGAGAGAGAGAGAGAGAGAGAGAGAGAGAGAGAAGAGAATAAAAGAAAGAAAAAAAATAATTGTGTCGATCGTGAATGCGCGAGTGTCGTCGGTAGAAAAATGATAGAATCCTTTAGGAATTTTTTTTATGGAATCTTCCTTATTTCTTTTCTTCTTCTTCTTCTTTTTAGGAAAAGATAAAAGAGTATGATGGAAGGATCAGGATAAAATTGTTCGACTCGAAATAATTTCCTCGCTCCCCCTCCCACTTTATTTCTCTTGCTTTATTTCTCTCTCTCTCTCTCTCTGTCTCTCTCTCTCTCTCTCTCTCTCTCTCTCTCTCTCTCTCTCTCTCTCTCTATCTCGTACAATTACTTAACAGTAGTGTTTAAACTTCACGAATTTAAAATACTACTTTCCATTTCTATCCCTTCTCCCGTGATTATTCCTGCACAATGTAGGTGCTTTATATATCACAGCGTACCGTGACAAGGAACAAGAAGGAATTGCACGACCTCGACGACGACGACGACGACGACGACGATGAGAAAAAAAGATGAAGATGAAGAAGAAGAAGAAGAAGAAGAGGAAGAAGAAGAGGATGATGATGATGAAGAGTAGAAGAAGAAGAAGAAGACGAAGACGAAGAAGAAGAAGAAAAAGACGAAGAAGTAGAAGAAGAAGACGAAGAAGAAAAAGCAAAAGAAGAAGACGAAGAAGAAGAAGCAGAAGAAGAAGGAGGAGGTGGAGGAGGTGGAGGAGGTGGAGGAGGTGGAGGAGGAGGAGGAGGAGGATAACGTGACCACCCTCCGTGTACGAATGGTAAACGGATACGAGCATCTGGACACCGGATACTGTGGTTCGTTACCCTCGCATCTTCCACACCGGAAACCATTCTTCGCACTGAAGGTAAACGCCCTCTCTCTCTCTCTCTCTCTCTCTCTCTCTTTCTCTCTCTGAGCTTTCCACCGACGATCCGCTTGGCAGATCGTTAACGATCGTATGTATATATGTGTACGTCGAAGTTATCTTTCTAGATTATCTCGATACCTCGCGTCGGGTTCCTTTTACGAGAAGACGAGATCGACTTCGTTCCGCTTAAACTTTGTAATAACCTTTCTCTCTCTCTCTCACCCATTCTCTCTCCTTTCTTTCTTTCTCTCTCTCTCTCTCTCTCTCTCTCTCTCTCTCTCTCTCTCTCTCTCTCTCTCTCTCTCTCTCTCTTTCTCTGAGGAATAGAATGAGTCGGCAAAAATTTATGTACCTCGAATATACACGTCCATGGTTTTGGATATAATGAAAATTCTTCAAAGTTAATTTGCATTTACCGAAAATAAGATAAAGACGTGAGCCTCCTTCCTCGTAACCAACTCATGGAGGATGTCTTTGAAAAGAAAAAAAAAAAAAAAGAGAAAAATAAAAAAGAAAGAAAATAAAAAGGCGATCGAGATTATGATCGTTCGATCGATTCATACTGTATGTAAGCCTATCTATTGGACGTCAAATCAGTGGGGGATGGGGGGATGGGGGGTCAACACCACCTCTGATCCTCTACGACGTTCTTTTCCATCCGCATATTCGTTCTAGAGACTCTAACGACAGTTTACTTCGTTGAACGGGGTGAGACATACTTCGGTGACCTTCGGCTAACTGACTTATTTTTATCGTCGATGATATTCGACGATATCCACTATCTCGTTCAAATACGTCTTCACTTTTCTAACATCGATGATCGAATAGAATTTGCCCCCCCCCCCTCCCTTTTTACGCTATCATCGTTCGATTTCGTTCGGAGTTTCTTCTCTGGTATGGTCGAAGTAAAAAAAAAAAAATTAAAAAAAAAGAGAAAGTAACAAAGGAAAAAAAGACAAAAGAAAAGGGTGAGGGGTAGGGGAGGGGGAGAAAAAGAAGAGGAAGAAGAATGAATTAGGTGGCTAACTCGTTGCTCCTCGTGTGGATCAAATGGTCGGATACGAAAAC
>OU426864.1:3727293-3782293 GCA_911387685.1 Dolichovespula media | reverse complement strand
CAACAACCATGCGCACCACCAATCGTGCACACGGAAAACACCGTATTGTGTACTTTCGAAAGTAACGTTAGCAAACGGTTAGTTAGTTAGTCGGATAGTTGGTTTCTATCGCCAAAGTTTCCAATGAAAAATTTCCATCGAACGTTAAAAAGAGGGAAGAAGAAATTACAAGGAAAAAAAAAGAAGGAAATCAAACAAATGGCGAATTTTCCAGGGGGAAAAAGTTTCAACGAATTTCATTCGATCCCGCGTTAATGATGATGACGAACGATCGATCGAGTCGAATTATTTTAACCCATCGTTCGTCCCAAATTTTTGTTTTTATATCCAAACTAAAATCGAAAACGATTTAACGATTTTTTTGCTTTATTCTTTCTTTATTTTTTTTTTCTTTGTTCCTTTTTAGAAAACATTTGAATGACTCGGAATAAATTCAAGGAGTATACCACGAGATAGCGCTTTTGGTTGAGTGAAAAGAAAGAAAAAGAAAAAAAGAAATAACACGGGGAGGAAGAGGGTAGAGAAACTGCGGAGAGAGAGAGAGAGAGAGGAGGAGGGATGGGGGCAGAGGGGAGGAGGGAGATTTCTCTGCAGAGAGTGCGAGCTTTTTAATTTTATGAGGGGTGTTTATCTTACGATTATGTTGATAACTTCTCGGTACACGCTCGTAACGTAAATTGGCCTTCTGACAAGAATTCCGTGTGTGAGTTAGGGGGGTAGGAACGGGGGGGGTGGGAGGGTAGTGGTGAGGGAAGGTAGAAATCGTTCGAAAAAATTCGTCTCGCTACTTCGGGCAATCGTAAAACATTATTTGAATTCAATAAATCTCTCTGTATAAAAGTGTATTAGCAATGTCCGCTTGTTTCTTACCAAAGGATACAACGTGTATATTCGTATATTCGTTATATTCGTTATATATACATACATATATATATATATATATATATACATATACATATACATATACATATACATACATACATACATATATATATATATATATATATATATATATATATATATATATATATATATATATATAAATGATGCGATTTAAATAGCCCATAAGCGAGGTATGATAATCGCTTACGCGTGAAATTTCAAGGCCATTAACGTTTCATAATCCAAGATGGGATATAAATAATTTCAATTTTCGTGTCTACGTATAAACCCGTAGGTAAGATACGATAATGCGGGAGAAATTATTGTAAATAATAATTATTCGAAACTCTCTCAAGAAAGAGTTTCGTATTGTATTTTTATGAATAAACCACAAACGCGCGCGCGCGCACGCACGCACACACACACAGAAAGAAAGAAAGAAAGAAAGAAAGAAAGAAAGAAAGAGAGAAAGAAAATTCGTTCATCTTAAATGTATGAGAATCCTCGATGAGTCGTTTAATACGATTAATAATGGCGACGGGGAAAACTAATAAAAAGAAAAATGTTCGTAAGAGTACATCATAGGAATTGGCTCTTTCCTACCGTCCTTTTCCGAAGCTGTTCGCCGGCTAAGAGAGAACGGAGGGAGACTCACCAGGCCCGTGTGTAACTTGATAAACAAGTTTACTTGGAGAGGCCAGTATCTTATATACACGCTTACACTGGGTGTCCCAAGGAGACTGAATACTAATTGCTGGACGTGCCGTGTGAAACAAAGCGGCTACTCCATGGATACTGCAAACCTCAGAATCCCTCTCTCTCTCTCTCTCTCTCTCTCTCTCTCTCTCTCTCTTCCTTCTTATCGTGCATCAAGTTGAAGCAAGTAACCGAGAAGAAATAAGAACTGGACCGATCCAAATTAGAAGTAAGGACGGTACGCAGGAGGTTCATCTCGTGTAACTTAGTTAGATAGCCACGCCAGTCGGCACACATACTTGGGACATTTGAAAAATGTTAGTTAAGAAGATCGTTGTTTCTGTTAAAGCCCTTTCCGTTAAACATCATTCCTTAACGAAGAACGCGTACGTGTGCGCCCAGTATCTTAACGATCCGACCCGTTTCTAATCTCCGTCAGGATAGTCTGATAAATCAATACGGTAAGATCGATCGACGACGATCGATACGCGTCGTTTGAAGAGGAGGATGAGGAGGTGGAGAAGGAAGAGATCGAAGTAGAAAAAACAGAGGAGAAAGATAGGACCCGTTGGGATGAAAAGGAGAGAGGGTTTGAGGGAGAGTGTGAGGGAGGGAGGAAGAAAGGAATATATATATATATATATATATATATATACACACAAAAAAAATTGAACCCCCGGTATATTAGCCATGGGCAATCCTGTCGAAGCGGATTCGCGGTCGCTGCTTTTGGTTTTCCGGATCTTGGGTCCGGTAGTCAGCGGGTGGTGGTATTTCTGATTCTCCGGCTGGCAGCGATAAGAAGGTGAAAGAGAGAGAGAGAGAGAGAGAGAGAGAGAGAGAGAGAGAGAGAACCTAAGGAAGGAAATAACGTTGAATATGCAGGCACGAGGCAAGGCTATAGAGATGAGATGAGCACGAGGGGAGCACTGCACTCGGACGTGTCGACTGCTCGCACGAGTCCCTCCCTCCCTCCCTCCCACCCTCCCCCATTCCCCTTTTGCCATCGAGAGGATTAGGAATCCCTCTTCTTCGTAGTATTTCCCGTGACTTTCCGTTCCCCCTAATATCGCGTTCACGAGTGTTCTCTTCGCGATTCGATACTCGTCCGTGAGCCCTCCTTTGTTTCCCTTTCCCTCTTCGTCTCACCCCTCTCTATGCATCACGAATCAACGTCGGAGTCGCGCGGAAGAAAAGTATCATCGTCCTTCACGAAGAAACGAAGACGATTTAACGAATTTCTTGTCTCTTTTTTCCCTTCCTTTCTTTCCTTCCTTCCTTCCTTCCTTCTTTCTTTCTTTCTTTCTTTCTTTCTTCTTTCTTTCATAGAACTCGTCGTTCTTCTTTTTTTCGATCTTTTATTTTATTTATTTTTTTCGTGTGGTCTCGTTCTTCTCACTTCGTTTTCTCGTCCACACCCTAACAATACCCCCCACCACCACCCACCCACCCACCCCTCAATTCGTTGCTACTTACGCGTCTACTATGTATTATTACCTAATTTGATTCGTATTGAATTACATAGGCGATAACAACGAATCGCGGTATCATTTTGTTCAACGTTAATAAATGTGTCCTCTTGTCAAGATTACACGTTAAGTAAATACACACGTGTATATATATGTGTATATATATATATATATATATATATATATATATATATATATATATATGTGGTATGTATATAACTTGGATTCTATCCTTTAAGATCCGAGAGCACATATCCAACACGATGTACGGATGTAACCCCTTATCGCTGGGTAACTTCTTCTTCTTCTTCTTCTTCTTCTTCTTCTTCTTCTTCTTCTTCTTCTTCCTCTTCTTCTTCTTCTTCCTCTTCTTCTTCTTCAAGCCGTAAGCCGGTAGAGAGTTCCTGCTTGCATCTTAAGCGCTACTCGTATTTTCTCGCATTATTTGCGCCCGTCACACCACCTACGTCGTAGGAGGCAAATCGCAGATCCAACTTATTTCCGAATCCCAAACGTGACGGTCCCCTCCCACCTCCCACCTCCTTCCACCCTCCCACCACCCTTATTATCGTCTTACACGTATCGTTCCATTGGTTTGTATTGGCCGTTTGCAATTTTTATTGGGCCAAGCGAAACCTCCCTCACCTGTGCTCGCATTCGACAATTTTCTTTTAATAATTCTTTTTTGGTTTCTCCCTACGAGTACGCGGAAAGATAGCGAGTGGCGTCTCGAAAAGAAGAAAAAAAAGAAAAAAAGAAACAAAGAAAAGAAAGAACAAAAAGAAAGAAGAACTCGTTAAGGCGCAATCTCGACGTTCGTTTTAGGTTTTTCGAGAGAAGGAAAACCCGACGAGGGATTTAAATCTTTTTAACGGATCTGTATCTGGTTTACTCGCGACTTGCGTTTTTATTTCTTTTTCTTTCTTTTTTCGTTTTGTTTTACTTCGTTTTCTTTTTTTTTTTTTTTTTTCTTTTTCCTTTACCTATCGATGATTCACAGACCTAATGCATGCCACCGTAATATACGAGCGGAACGAGTGTACGTAGAACCCATATACAGTGCACAGCCAAGATAGAACAGGATGTTACTACTCGTAATATATACGTAAATTACTGTAGATGATAACGCGCCGTGTATGCCCACGCGTCTACCGAGAGAAAGAGAGAGAGAGAGAGAGAGAGAGATCCTGTTTTTCTTTCCTCCATTCCACGTTTAATAAAATAAAAAGATCGTTTTGCCACGTAAATATTCTATCTCTCATCCTTTATACCATTTTTTTTTCCCCTTTCTCTTCATTTTTTCTTCTTCCTCTTCTTTTTCGTTTTCTTTTTCTTTCGAACAACATCACAAATTTCTTAACAATAGCAACGAGTACACTTCGGGTTTATTTCTTCGAAGAGATCTTGATAATAATAATAATAATAATAATAATAATAATAATAATAATAATAATAATAATAGAGAAAAAACACGACAACTAACTGCAACATTGATATCATTGATCTCTTCAATTTGATCGATCCTGTTATAACGGTTTGAAGTATCTTTTACCCGTCGATTAAAATATAATTGATAAGCGAAGGGTAAGTAAATTTGGAGAAGGTTGAAATATTAAAAGACCCTTTATACATATATATATATATATATATATATATATATATATATATATATATATATATATATATATGAATCCCTAATCCCGATTATAAAAGTTATAATCCTTGACGATCTCCCATCTTAACTAATATGGTAGTCATTAAACGCATAAAGAAACGTGGCTCTTCGCCAACTTTCGATTTACGAGGAACAGGGCTCATCAACAGTACCTGCCATCAACAACCATAAGCCATCTTACGAAACAGTTTGTAGATAGTGGTAGGTATCTACAAGTAAGTACGCAGAGAGAGAAAGAGAGAAAGAGAGTTAGCTAGCTAACGACGATTGGAAAACATGAATGCGAACTCTCATGAACTTTCCTTAGAACAGGAGATGAGATAAGTGGTTTGTCCTCGCGTAAAGGCTACATCGTAGCGATAATGTCAGAAAAATATACTTATATACGTATGTACATATATATATATATATATATATATATATATATATATATATATATATATATATATGTATGTACGTATGTACCAAAGAAGAAGAAGAAGAAGAAGAAGGAATAAAGGCCTCGATAGATGTGCAAGCTGTTCGTACGAACGGAAGAAAATAGATGAAGATAGAGAGACGTGATGCATGCTTGCGATTAGGTGAATAGGCAGAGGCCAGTGTAGATAAAGGATTATGAGGTAGATCGGTGAATCGGGTCGAAATAACAAGTGCATTATAGATTATACCACCTAACGTTCCCTACCGACCCCAACGCAATTAAACATTCTAATTATCATTTCTTTTCTTAACGATTCAAGGATTCTTTCGGGATGTGAAGGAATAATAGGAAAAAAAAACAAAAAAGAAATTGAAGGTAACATCTTTCGATCTAAAGATATGAGCTTCGAGACGGAAAAAGAAATATATGTCTATATATAAATATAAATATATAATATATATAAAAGAACGAAATATATTTGACGACATTGTAACAGTCGTCGATATTGTTCTTGGACGTTTCATCGACGAATTTTATCTTCGATTCGATTTCCCTGATAACGGATAATAAAAACGATTTCTTTTTATCCTTCCCAACGAATACATACATATAAATAAATATATATATATATATATACACATTTATGTATGTATATACCTTATTTAAATTTGTTGAGTTTCCTCGATATCATTAAGAATTTGAAAAGTTTATTTGACGCCTTCGCCGTTCACTTTTCCTGCACACCACCCGTTACAACGTGTAACAAGTCCGACGTGTTCACAATATACAGAATACACGTGGAAACGTATAATTTAACGAACACACCACTTCTCTTCAAGGATTATTCGACCTATACACCGTGCGAGTTAACTTTTTAGAAACACTTGGCGATTCCATTCAACCCCCTCCTCCCATCCTCCCCCCGCCCGGCCCCCTTCACCCGCCCACCGTCCAACGTCCTTCCTCAACAACCCTACTCGTACAAAGAAAAATATCTTCCGATTGTTTTTGATATATTTTTCCCCTTCGACCGATCCGACTATCGTCGTCGCTTATTTTCATCGACTTAAGGACAACGTTGTCCAACGTTGGCTCGTTCGTTTCGGACGATACATTCAATTCGCACTAATAGATATTAAAGATCACGATCGAATAAGTATCGGTCAGAGTTCGCGGAGAACAGAGCGATCACGGTGTAGCTCGTGCCCCGGCAACATCGGCATCGCCACTATTCTTCGGTCGCACATGTTACTCTCTATTAAGCATCCTTCACACAGTCGACCGAGCTAACAGAAATATAATATTACACCGGCGTTCGGGGGGAAAAAAAAAACAGTCTCGAGGGATTAAACTCTTTTTCTTTTTCCTTCTTTAAATGACGATTTGAATTTTTCTCTCCTTTCCTTTCTTTTTTTTTTTTTTTTTTTGAATCGTACTGAGTTGAATCTCAAATATCGCTGTGATTGTATCGATGTAGTATCCAGTAATTAAACGTTTGTACGAATTGGAGTAGTCCGTCAACATTCGAAAATTTGTATGTTGGATATAAAGTCGTTCGAAAAAGAGATAGATAGAGAGAGAGAGAGAGAGAGAGAGAGGGAGAGACAGAGAGATTGGTTCGGTATAACGACTCCTCTTTTGGTCAGTTAAGTTGTGTAATAAATGTCACATCCGTGAACCGAACATTGACACGAGGACCTTCGCCGCGAAACTACTTAACGCGCTGTAGAAAGTCTGTAACTAAACAAATATGACTAATCCTCGAGAGTCAACGACACGGTATAACCCTTTGTCGCTTATTCCGTTGAACCCGGGGCGCTGTTTTCTTTACCCACTTGAAAAGGTCTCTCTCTCTCTCTCTCTCTCTCTCTCTCTCTCTCTCTCTCTCTCTCTCTCTCTCCTGCTCGTACGTTTCTCGAGTGTTTTAAAATACAACGCACGTTCGATATATTATACGTTTATCGCAAATAACGAATTGTTAATAACATGCCGATATCCGCGAGATGTATGATAGTGTTTGTCCCGAACCGAATTAAAAATTGATTCCTTTGGAATCCAAGGAAAATTAATATCCATACATAGCATGGTTTTACGGACTCGAATCAACGAGAACGGTAACACCACTCTACGTCTTTTCTTTTACTTTTTCTTTTTTTCTTTCTTTATTTATTTATTTTTTGTTTTTCGTCGCTGTCCGAACGATCTGACGAGTTTAAGGGAAAAGAAGAAGAAGAAGAAGAAGAGAAAAAGAAAAGATAGAGAAAGAGAGAAAGAGAAGAAGAATAATCATTCAAGGATCATTACCTTAGGACCGTCCGATCGACCAATCAAAAGCCGCGTTATATCCTCGGCTACCTTTTCCCATCGACTCACATGTGTATTGTTCCTAGTTAAAGGATTTCAATATCTCTCTCGGTTTCTTCATCGATCGGGAACCGTGTAACGATTCGACGTGATCATTGACGGTAGGAAGGAAGGGATGAAAGAACGAAGGAATTAAAAAAAACAAAAAAAAAAGAAGAAAGAAAGAAAAAATAAAACAAACAAACGAAAACAAGAAAAAGATATCGAAAGGGAAGAAAGTAGCGACAAGAAGAGCGTGGTGTGACGTATAACCGAACCGAATAATAATAATAATAATAATAATAATAATAATAATAATAATAATAATAATAGTAGTAGTGGTAATAATAATAATAAAAAAGAAAATAAAAAAGAGCCGAAAAGAATTACTCGTGCGTATTCGGGGATCTCTAAGAAGAGTACTTAGTTCGCGTAGTTGAGTGCGGGCGTAATAAGACTGCCTGCTGACGGCGGTAGCGCAGTTCGTGCCCGCGAGCTGCGGCAGCAAGCAAGAGGGAAGCCCCTCTCTATCCCTCCCTCTCTCTCTCTTTCTTTCATTCCTTCTTTCTTTCTTTATTTCTCTCGCTCGCTCTCCTCGCTCCACGGCACACTCTTCTGCCGACTCCTTTGGTAACAGCCAGCGAGCCAGCCAGCCATCCCAGCCAACCATCCCAGCCAACCATCCCAGTCAGCCAGTCAGCCAGCCAGCCAGCCATCCCAGCCAGTCAACCAGCCAGCCAGTCAACCAGCCAGCCAGTAACCAAGCCAGTCAGCCAGCCAGCCAGCCAGCCAGCCAGCCAGACCAGACCAGACCAGGAGGCCTGTACACAGGTTGCACCTTTACAGAACCAGAGCCTGCGGAGCCAGCTTGTCGAGACGCACGGTTGAATCCAAACGTTCTCTCTCTCTCTCTCTCTTACTCTCTCTCTCTCTCTCTCTCTCTCTCTCTCTCTCTCTCTCTCTCTCTCTCTCTCTCTCTCTCTCTCTCTCCCCCTTTGCTCTCTTACACCTACCTTCGAACGAATCACGCGAAGCCCTCGAGCGTCGAAAACGCCCGAGGGGGACTACGTTGGGCTCTCTCACTCCCCCCACACCTCTTCAACCTTCTTCTTATCCCCACTCCTTATCGACTTCCAATGTCTCTCTCGTACGGTTGATAAAGTAGGTTCCCTCGTTACTATCTTACTCGGTAGTAGATATATATATATATATATATATATATATATATATATATATTTGGATGATCTTTTATTGAACTTTTATATATATATATATGTGTGTGTGTGTATGTCTTTATATATGATGGTCAATTGTCCGAAAATGGTGGACCAGTTTTTTGTAGTTTTTTTAATAAATCCGGTTTGGTAAAAAGAGCTCTCTTGATTGATTCGATTAGAATTTCTTCCTGATTGTAAGGTGAAAACGGTATACCTTCTAGATTGTAAATGTATACGGCCCCTTGAACGTCAGCCGTTACCATCTGTTTGCCATTATCGGTGAATCCGACTTTCACCAATCTTGCTTCGTTCGGAGAACGCGTTACAGATAACGGGGCATAGGTTCTCCTTTTGATATTCCATATGCAAATCTCGTTATTGACGATGCTAGCTATGATGGTGGAATATGTCGGGCACCAGGTTGCGTATGGTACACAGGCCAGCGTTGTTGAAAGTGTGATTAATGGTTCGGTTAGACCCTCTATCCAAATTCTGGTGCACCAATCGGCCCCGCAGGTCAAGAAGAGTTTAGAACAAAAACGTGAAAACTCCATTCTGTATATCGGTCCGTCGTGGGCCAAGAAACTCTCAATGTGATGGTACAAATAATTTTTCGAGCATCGATATATCGCTCCCTCGTCCGAGCCAACGAAATAAATGGAACTTAATGTTGGATGTTGACAAAGTACAAGGGCTCCTGTACTTTGGCTCATCAGAATGTCGTATGGTATACAATGGTCCGATCTATTCACTCCTAATATTTTGTCTTCTATCTTAGATATCTTCATAATCTCGGTCATCACGAAATCCTCGTCCAATGGGTAACAATAAACACATCCATTTTGATTGCTAGTATATATCAATTCCTAAATCGGGAAATAAGTATCGATCGTTACTAAATAATATCATTGTTGTTGTTGTTGTTGTTTGCATCATTGGATAAATATTATTGGAAACTCAGATCGATTACCTGAAAATCAAAATGTTCATCGCTCCTCCACCATTGTACTTGCCAGTGAGGTTCGTATACGACCGACGTATCCCTCTTGCTTTGTCGTATTATGTTGAGATAAGTGCTGCTAACGTCGATTACCTTGATCGAACCGTCGTAGAAACCTATTGCAAGTAAATTTGGCCTGTCATGACTCCAATCTATGCTGGAAATCTGACTGTCGAAGGTATACACTTTTCCTGGTTCCTTTGGATTCTTAGCGCACCACAATAACAATAGTCCATCCTTTTTATCATCCGCTGGCTGGCAAGTCGTCAAATGATCGTAAAAAAACGTTATTAAGCTGTCAAAATGCGCCTATGTTAATGATTTAAACGTACCTTCGAAGCATACGACACGGCGATAATGTTTCTGTTAGAATAATTCCAACAAAATGATGAAACTGGCCGGTCTTTACTGATATCGCAGGTATACGTCCACAATAAATCGAGATCGTACGTAAATTCTAAATCGAGACTGCATGGATCCCGTTGGACGATACCGGTGAAACGTTTTTGAGCAGCAAGATAAACATTGTTGGATAATATGCGTTCCATAATACGCGCAGCTTTCAAAAACCCGGTATTATATGCAATATGATTTAATTGTTCGGAGGAACGTTTCACTTGGTGATCCATGTTATAATCCGGTAATTTATTTTGCATTTTCTATATGTAATAAATTACATCATATAATAAATTAATATATACGAACGAACGATATAAATCAATGGCGGAAAAGGGATAACAACGATTACGACCTCCTTTTCCAACATCCGCAAATAACTGTCCCTCGAACGGACAACCAGAAATCCATTCCTCTCAGTCATCAATTCTACATCCTTATAGGTGTCATATATGACCCAATTGTTAACGAATATTCCCTCGTTATGCCGCGCCCTTCCTCCTAGATAAGTACCACGCGATTTTGTAATAACATCAATCGTTTGGGTCTCGGCGTCGTTAACCTTTCTTGCCACACCAGGTCCTCCTATTATATCTTTGTATCTTTCGTTGCTCTCTTGGACAGCTTGTCCTTCTGGTGTTCGAAGATCACTCGTCAATGGAAGCATCTCGAAGAATATAATCGTTTCTGTTTCCTTCAATACGATCGTTATTGTTTCCGGTCGGGTATAAAACTCATCCGGATCGTCGCTTAATAATGACAATTGAACAAAGGAAACAATATCGTTGAATTAATTTTTCTTTCTTTCTTTATTTCTTTATTTGTTTATTTATTTATTTATTTATTTATTTATTTATTTATTACGGCTACCTGGAGATATAGAATTGAGCCGGTGCTTTTTCCTTTAAATCCTTCACGACACCGATTACCTCGGTAGACAAAAGGCTCTCTATTTGCATGTCATCGGTAACGTGGCTCGATCGAGATATTAAAGAGGAACTGGATTTGAGGCCGCTGTGGGAGGAAGATAAGAAAATCGATGGACCGTTGCCTTCGGATTGAAAAAGGGCAATCTGTTCGAAGGCGGTCATATGGCGATCGTCGATTTTGTTGAACTTAGGGTGCGTCAGAGATTTCGGTGTCACGTCGATGCCGTCCTCGTAAATTCTAAGTGCCATACGTTGTTGCAACAAAGGCGACGCTATGACTTTAGCATATTTCCGTCCTTTCGGGGCAACTTGCAATCTCAATTTCGACGAGGTTACGCTTTGTGGCCTAGAACTATATCTCTGAGAGTTGTCCGTGTCGCTTGCTTTCATTTTTTTTTCTTTTATATATATATATATATATATATATATATATATATATATGTATATATATATATCCGTAAAATTTCACTTGATTCGATCGATCTCTCCTGCGCGTCGATTAAAATGATTGATACAAAATTAATTGTTTTTTTTTTTTGCTTTTCATTGTAGAAATTAACTTCACTCACCTCGTGCAACGTTACTTCCTCGCGAACAATGCTATCTAAATATAGTGCACGGATTCCATGGAGACGCGAGAATCGATCAGGCTGATATTATATCTTCTGTGACTAGTCTTTCAAAGAAAGAAAAGGAAAAAACAAACAAACAAAAAAAAAGGATTATATTAAATCAATCTGTCCGCGTAGAAAATTTAATGCTCTTTAAAAAAAAAAAAAAAAAGAAACGAACGAACAAAGATAATATTCTGTAAATAAAAATTCAATTTCGTACGTAAACGACATGCGGATATCGATAGTTTCAAAGTATCAATCGACCATTTAACGAAATATAATCATTCGAAAAAGTCCCGCCAAGCGCCATTTGAGAACAAGGCTGCCCTCTGGCGCGGATAGCTACAGTTATTCGATGTACGTGATCAAACGAGCGTCCCTTAATCGATATAAGAACAACGCGAACGTCTGTGCGTCTAGTGTCTCGTTGACAAGTTGAATAAAAGTAAAAAATATACATGTTATTATCATTTTTACTACTACTCTACTACTACTACTACTCTGCTATTACTAGTATCTTTATCATTATTATAATATCGTTCTTGAGAGAATGCATTATTTATAACGTCGGAAGACACCGATAGTTCGTACAAGGATATCCGATTGAAATTTGTCGACTTCAAGGACGTCACGTTAAAAAGGTTCAATCTAAACGTACTACTCGTTGGTCAAAGCCCGTTTTACGTGTTGATCCAAGAACATCCGTTATTACATTTTACATTGGAAAAATAAGTCAGCTTTGATGCTTGCGCAATCGTTACGTTACAAGAAACGCGTGATTCGTCAAAAAAGACAGGCAGATAGTGAATAAGAGAGAACGAGAGAGAGAGTTACGTTTTTTTATCTCTCCTTTTTCTTTTCTTTTTTTTTTTTTGTTATACGAAGAAACGCCAGTGGGAGAAAATAAATGGCCGAAGGAGTCGTCTTTTAGTCGTTGGATCGAAGAAGTAAGTGGGCGCGACACGAAACAATTTTTTAACGTCTTAATTATTTTTCCTTCATAATCCTCTTTCTTTTATTTTCTTTTTTTGTTTTTTTTTTGTTTTTCTCCTTGTTGACAGCTGTCATTTATACACACACACATATATATAATATATATATATATATATTTCTTTCAATCCTTCGTCCTTAAACCATTTTTCGTGAACATCGACGAAACTTGATACTATTTTTCTTTTCCATTTCTTCTTATTTTTACTTTTTCGAATTCAACCTCGAAAACATTTGGCTATTGCGTACTGATATAGAAATTCATCTTTTTTCTTATTCGTCGTCGTCGTCGTCGTCATTTTTATCGTCGTCGTTGTCGTCGTGTCGTCGTCGTCGTCGTCGTAGTCGTCGTAGTCGTCGTAGTCGTTGTTGTAGCATAGTTATCATCGTGGTCGTTAAATTTTTATGAAAATTTTCGAAGACATTTTCTCTCTTTCTTTTTTTCTTTCTATCTTTTTGTATTTTTATTACTTGGTATGATGGCCCGTCTATCTTGTTCTTCTCACGGCATACCTATAGAGTAAAACATGACTTTCGATTGACCATCTCAAAAACAGATTGATACGTGCGTACATATGTATGTCGGTTAGTCCGTTGTGAATGACTCACATTTAAATAGTGACGAGCGATCGTTGTGTGAACAAGACCACGTATGTTCTTCTCATACGTAATAAGATCCGTTAACGTATAAATCGACGGCTTGAAGGACTTTTTGCATTTTCTTTTTTTTTCACCTACGTATCATTATATTTCTTTTCTTTTCTTTCCTTCTTTTTTTTTTTTATTATTCGACTTATTTCGAATGCTCTCGTTCTCTCATTAGCGATAATATGTCGTTAATTATTGCTGATAAAAAGAATATATATATATATAATTGTATATAAATATGATTCGTTAATATCGTTCGTCTCTTCATCATCCAATTGTTTCTCAAACTTATTGACATATGTTTCTAAGTTTATATAGAATTCTAGAATATTTCTAGAAACGTGATAAGAAACCTAACCGAACTCGATGATATTGAATTAATCTCTACGTGTAAAACGGTTGTTGTTTATTATCTTGTTATCTAAGATCAATTTATAGAAATGATCAGGCACAGTTTGCATAACCTTTGGTTGGATACTTTTATACTTTCAGATAATTAAATGAGTTGGATTAATACGATGAAAGAACAAGCTGGGCCTTCTAGGCCCTCCGGGTCTACTTCGGAAGAAAAAGAGAGGGATGATAGAATGTTTGAATGTAACATTTGTCTGGACACGGCCAAGGATGCGGTCGTAAGCATGTGCGGACATTTGTTTTGGTATGTCGTTTATTATGATTTGTTTTGATCGAACGTCCGCGTTCAAATCCGCAGCAATCAGATTTAATCATTTGTACTTATTTAAAATGTATATTCGTATTATTCAATATATTTACTTATTATTATATTATATATAGCTGGCCTTGTTTACATCAATGGCTAGAGACTCGTCCAACACGACAAGTATGTCCAGTTTGCAAAGCTGCTATTAGCAAAGAGAAAGTCATTCCATTGTATGGACGTGGGGCAACAAAACATGAAGATCCAAGGTTTGTCGTTAATCTAAGATCAACTGTTATATTTGTTCGCATTGGAAAAAAAAAATTAAAAAATAAAGGAAATTAAATAAATTATTATTTCAGAAATAATGTTCCACCGCGTCCGCCTGGACAGAGATCGGAACCCGAAAGCAATCTGGGATTCTCTGGATTTGGATTTGGTGATGGTTCATACATGTCTTTTGGCATTGGAACATTTCCGTTTGCATTTTTCACATCAACATTTAATTTTGGAGAGACTCGACCAAGTGCTGGTATAATTTAGATTTCTTTATCCATATACGATAATATACATATATAATTGTTTATACAATTGATACTATAATTTTTTTCATCTTCTATTTCTTCTTTTTGTTTTATATATATATATATATAGCTCCACGAGGCACTCCACAATATGAAGAAGATCATTTCTTATCAAAGATATTTCTATGGTTATCAATGATATTCATCTGCTGGCTGCTAATGGCATAATACCTTTTTAAGTTTCGCTGTATGTCTCGTAATTTTTAATATTATTCGGTCAGACCATTATACGTGTGCTCATACATAATTTTCCTTATTTGTAATAATCTTTGTTAATCGTATAACTATACCCCTGCTTGGATAAATAAATATATAAATAGCTACACTTATTATCTTTTCATCTTTTTCTTTTTTGTTTATATATTTTATGACACACGTTACTCAAAATATTTAAAAAATTGTCCAAGCAGTTCTTGACTTTTTGTCTACTATTTTATTTGTTTTAAAAGTTTATGTACATGTGTATATGTGATTATTACTAATTTACAAAATACTAATTGATGTTATTATTAATAGAGAGTATTCTTAGTGTGCTTTTGGCATTGATATGCAGTATATGCGCATTTAACATTAAATAAATTGCATTGAATGCAATATTTAGACAAAAGTACTACCTATAGTCAGTGGTACATTCCAAATATAAATGCCTTTCACATTTGTTTTTAAAATAAGAATTTATTAAAAACAATATGCCTTTCATGAATATTACCAATTTTATTATTATATTGGTTTGCATGTGTATATAATCTATAAGATCAAAATTATATTAAAGTAGTTCAATATTATCAATATATAAAAATATTAATATTAATCACAGTTATACAACATATATAATGTAATATATTATGGATATTATAAATAGAAAATTAAACTGCAAAAAATTATTTGTGAGTGTTATTTGCTCCAATATCATTTATTCACTTTTTATTTCTACATAATGACGATTTATCTGTTTGTAGTGAAGTTGTAAAAGTATTATCCACAAGATCTCACTTTCTTTTTTTAATTCATTTATTGACTGGTACATAGTACATAGAAAAGCAACAAATGTTGCAAAATATTAAATGCAACAAATTATTTGTAACATTTGTAAATTGTAGAGTACAATCTAACTAAAACTACTTACATATTATCTTAAAAAAAAAAAAAAGATGAACATAAAATATACATCCTTTTTATACTGCACTGACATTAAGAAAAAAATTGTTGCGTTACAATTATTTAATTGTGTAGTTATTATATTTGCATAAATGCACTATTTTTATATAACCTACATTTGTTTCTGTTCAGCTATGTTCTAATAAATTCAATCATAAAACTGATAGAATATTATTCCAACAAAAGAGCCCTATTATGCCACAATGAACAATTTTGTTATTTCATGGTTCTAGTAATTATATCACAGGTTGTAGCTCCACAAGGGTAAATATATGCTTCCCTTGCCTACGTGTTAATATGTCAATGAAAAATAGCAATTTGTGCATTGCAAAATCTTTATGTAACTATTATTATGTGCGGAGTTAATATTATTGCTAAACCCTATTGTTTCTCTAATAGTATATCATGATAAATTATTTTCTTTCAATATAGAATTATATAACATTTCAAATGTCTTGTTTTTATCATTCATTTAACTTAATGAAACATATATAAGAAGCCTTCTAATTGTATTTAATTAGAAATGCAAATCAAAATTATATATAGATTTCTTTCAATTGCAAGAACATTTAAGCGTAGATCTGTTGTCCTAATCTTTATATTTCATCCTTTGGAGGGATAGTCCTTGAGAAGCCTTTAGATAAAAGTATATCATTACACTCTTTACGTGTAAAGCTCACCAAATCTAATCTTTCCATTTCCTATAACATTTCAAAGGTGTCAACAAATTTTCATTTATAATTCATATTTTGTTATAACTTGATATAAGACATACCTCCTCATTTTCATCATAAAAGATAAGTATTGGAGATGCACCTTGAATATGCTTGAATTCGACATTGTTACTGTTCATAACATTAAGGACATATACGATTATAAATTAGTACGCTCTCAAATATCACAATAATTCTGATAAAATATTACGGATGTTATAGTTTTCTCATTATTTTGAGTAATAACAAAGCATCATATACATACACACATACACACACGCTTTACGAATAGACAATGGAGGTTAGTATAATACTTAAATGAAATTTACATGATACAGGATATGTGATATAACTAAATATTTACAATAAATATACATAATTATACAAGCGTATATCATTGAACGTCAAGCTTTGAACATTATTCTCCTCTGTATTTGTTGTAAGATTTATGAAATATATAAAAGTATAATAAATATAACAAATAACTCTAATTAATTAAATGTAAAAGGATACTATTGTGGTACATCCTCGAAGATAAATTTCTTGATATCCGGAAGTCGATTCAAGGAACATCCACTACAGCTCTATGCAAAGATATGAAAATGTACGTGATGATTTTTATGGCACTTAATTATGAAATAATTAATCGATTGTTAAGGAAAATATTTATACCTCGATTGTTGCAAATGTATATTTCCTTCTGGCTGATACTGCAGTTAAATTTACGACCAACAGTAACAGGGAAATAAAAGTGACAATCGTAGAAGTTGCCATGTTTATTTTTAGAGTGCGAAGAAAACGGAAGTAGGATACTCCTGATTTTCTGCGCGATATAACGCATTTTTAAAAATCTGTTTCCTCTTATCCTATATAAACTTCGAATAAAAGATTATATTACGATAGAGTAGAATTTTAGATTATTATAGCCGTAAAATTGAAATTTTTTTATTATAAGTTTGAAAAACTTTATATAACGTTTACGCATTTGTATCGCATATACGTAACGATATATATATATATAATATACGATACACGAATTGATGTTATATCGATATATTCAAGAAAAAAGAAGACAAAAAAGAAATTTAAATTGTTAGAAAAAACGAATTCTATCGAACGATAAATATAATGTGAATTGTTTATTTTTATACGTCTTATTTATTTCCATGAAAATTATTTCGAATTAATTGTCTACGTAGTAAGACAATGTAAAAAGAATATTACGCGTTCGATGATATAGATCGAAGAAAGAGTCATATTTGTAGGTGTTTCTGTAAGTTTTCAAACGACAAAATGCCCCTACGATCATTCATATTGTTAAGAAATATTTATAATGTATGATAACGATAGTTGAGTCAAAGAATTACTTATAGAGGAAGAAGCTGATGTTTGCAAAGTTAATTTTTTAAATTTCGTTTTCTTTTCGTTGAAATGGAATACTAATTCAAAGTTTACAAATATTTATTTATGTATTTATATATGTAAATGATATGGGATATTTTATAAATAACGTAAAAATAATAATAATGAAAAAATACATTTTATGATCAATCTAGTTCGTCAACGCGCATAAGTCGTGCGTAGTTGATCGAACTCTTATGTCGAAAAAATGGCGCTCTCTTGTGCGAGTAAGTTTTTCTTATTTTAATTTTTTTTTTATGACTTTATATATTAATTATATCGAATATATATCAAGTATTATTCGATCATCTTCGAATGAAACGATATACGGTATCAGAAAATAATTTCCAAGAGATTTATATCGCATCTTGTTGATAGTAATACGAACATAACCTAAAAAGACCGCGCGTTACCGTAATATAGTAATATACGATAAACATGTATTTACAGTCTCCAACGAAGTACCGGAACACCCTGTTTTATCTCCTGTATCGGGTTCCATATTTGAAAAACGTCTCATTGAGAAGTATGTTACTGAAAATGGAGTGGATCCCATCACTGGCAAAGAGTTGACCATAGATCAATTAATTGATGTCAAAAGTATGTATTATTTCGATATAATTTTGTTAATTATATTGTATAACGATCATTCACAAATTACTTTCTTATTTGCAGCAACTCCTATTGTAAAACCTAAACCACCGAGTGCCACATCTATACCTGCTATTTTAAAAATATTACAGGACGAGTGGGACGCCGTTATGTTACATTCATTTACTCTTAGGCAACAATTACAAACCGCTCGACAGGAATTATCTCATGCTTTATATCAACATGATGCGGCTTGTCGAGTAATTGCTAGATTAACGAAAGAAGTTACAGCTGCCCGAGAGGCTTTGGCTACTCTTAAACCACAAGCTGGAATTGTTCAAGCAACAGTTATTCCACAACCGGTATGTTATTACAATTATTGTTATTGTTATTAAAAATTGGATATATGTATATTACAAAAAATATATCATTGAGTTACAGGCTGTAGCTGTAGAAGCCGGCGGTACAGCTGCTCAGCCAATGGAACAGGCTGGTATTACCGATGATGTTATTCAAAAACTACAAGAAAGAGCAACGGTTCTCACTCAGGAAAGGAAACGTCGTGGACGTTCCGTTCCGGAAGATCTTCTTCCTCAGGACAGCATCAGAGCGTTCCAAACTCTTGCGTCTCACCCTGTATGATTTACCTTTTTGTTTCTTCTCTCTCTCTCTCTCTCTCTCTCTCTCTCTCTCTCTCTCTCTCTGCGTGCATATATGAATATATCATAATATTTTCTCTTCTTTTAGGGTCTCCATTCTGCTAGCGTACCTGGAATTTTGGCATTGGACATTCATGGTGCAGATACAAGCAAAATTTTAACTGGTGGTGCCGATAAGAACGCAACTGTATTTAATAAGGATACAGAACAAGTTGTTGCTATCTTAAAAGGCCATACTAAAAAGGTTTTCATAATCTGCATATTTCTTTTATACATATATATTTATATAATAATAAATATTACCTAATATATTAAAATTTTAGGTAACTCGAGTAATTTATCATCCCGAAGAAGACATAGTGATGACTGCATCACCCGATACTACAATTAGAGTATGGAATGTTGCTACGAGTCAAACAACTTTATTACTGAAGGCTCACGATGCTCCTGTAACTGGACTTTCATTGCATCCAACTGGAGATTATCTATTAAGTTCGTCATTAGATCAGCATTGGGCATTTTCTGATATTCGCACTGGAAGATTATTGACCAAGGTACTTATCATCCGAATACTTGATATAACAATGGAATTTAATTTTAATAATTCAAATTTTATTTAATAACTTCTGCATTACTCTAGGTGGCTGGTCAAGCTGGTCAGCCATTAACGACAGCACAATTTCATCCCGATGGATTAATTTTCGGTACCGGTACGGCTGATTCCCAAGTAAAAATCTGGGATTTGAAGGAACAATCAAACGTTGCGAATTTCCCTGGTCATTCAGGGCCAATCACAGCTATTAGTTTCTCAGAGAATGGTTATTACTTGGCTACAGCCGCTGAGGATTCCTGTGTCAAACTTTGGGATTTACGAAAATTGAAGAATTTCAAAACATTACAATTGGAGGAATCTTATGAAGTAAAGGACATATGTTTTGACCAAAGCGGTACCTATCTAGCTGTAGCTGGAACGGATGTTAGGCAAGTATTTTAATATATATCTCATATATTATAATAGCGTTAACGTAACCCAACGTCCGCTATGTTTAGTTTTATTTTAATTTTTTTTTTTTTTTACTATTATTTTTTCCTTTTTTTTTTTACAGAGTGTATTTGTGTAAACAATGGCAAGAGTTGAAAGTATTGAATGATCATACAGCAACAGCGACAGGTGTACGTTTTGGAAAACACGCACAGTACATAGCATCCACTAGTATGGACAGAACGTTAAAACTTTATGGCCTCCCTTAAATCAAATTTATAGGAATGTGACAATTATTTTAAGAACTATGTAGATATATACATTATTTCTACATGAGTTTATTAAGACATGCGCGATACTATTTTGTTTTGATAGGCATCGTCGATATAATTTAGATTATCTCTTAATTTAATACACACTTCCTATGTAATGGTAATAGTTTAAAAGTTTCGTGATTGAATGCGATTATATATAATGACTTCTTTTGGAAGTAATTAAAGGACAATATGATTGAAAGAAATAATTTAATAGGATGTTCAACAAAATATGCTTGTTTTAATAATGTAAAAAAAAAAAAAAAAATCAAATCGATCATAACATAATAAAATTTTTATACAACATTTATTTTCTTTTTTTTTCTTTTTTTTCTTTTTTTTTTGTATTTTCTTTTTTTCTTTTTTTTTTCTTCTCGTGAAAAGAGGTGTCCATTTTATGGAATTTAATATAATTTCGTTGGTGGCGCTGGTGGTGGTTGCCTACTGATAAACTAACCTAATATGTTCCTTTGTCCTCGATAGTGAAGCTTGAATCGAATTAACAACAATGGCCGTTGTGGTTGGCTGTCAGTGGGAAACTTTCTTGGATTATGTTTCGAATAACAGTTTTTTGCCAATTCAAAATTTCTGTTTGTATATCTCATTGATCAATTTGTAAATAGGATAAAGCCAATAGGATCGGTGACAGATGATGATATTATAATAAACGCAAGTTACGCGGTATCAACTGGTTATCATCAATGACCAGCTGACAATGTTTTTCAATTAGCATAATTCAGTGAGATCATCTGGTACTCGTGGTCGTTCGAAGATGTTTAAGGCAGAAGAATCCTCACGGGGCAGCTTCCTTCAGCAAACAAAAGCAGCAAGAGAAGAAAGAGCCCATGAAAAAGATAGGGAAGCTGCTGTCACCGTTATTCAAGCGTATGTTAGAGGATGGTTGGCTCGCATAAGATTTACCAAAAAGATTCTGTAAGTTTTTATCATTCGATTAATTGATTCTATATCCTCCTGATGTTAATCTGATCTATATATATTGATATATCGATATTAATTCATAACGTTAGCCATATTAATTGATGATATCAAAATTAATATCCATAATATAAGCATGATTCTATTTTTAGAGAGGAATTCGATATCAATTTTCCTGATGATTGTACAAAGCTGGATGCAAACATAGAGTTGCAGCTTGCGTTGCATATATACAGGGTTACTTCTAGATTTTTGATTATTTATAAGAAGGAAAGGGATCAAGAACGAATAGAAAAATTATGTAGGTTCGTATAAAGAAATAAATTATATAGGTAATACAGTTATTCGATATGTATTGTAAAGATTATTTGAGAACGATATAATATTTGTTTGATCTATCAATTGTATTTTTTTATTTTTCTATTTTTTTCTTTAGATACCTTGTGCAAACCCTTCAATCGGAGTCCCCAAAGTTCTCATACGTAGGTGTGGCTCTTAACAAGGATCACTACATATCATGGATATTGCAAATGAAAACAATTTTAAATCATTGTCTCATTGGCTTGGACAGCCTTAAACCTGAAATAAGTTCTGACCATACGTCCATCCTATTGAGATTATACACGTTAGTTAGTTTTACATCGCCAGCGTCATGGGCAATATTAAAGGTAGAGGGTATGGAAAAACTTAGAACTGGTATGAGCCAGTTATGTGCAAACATAATGGGACACCTTGTCAATAATGGCTTTTATGCTATCATGCAGGTAACCCTTTATATGTATTTTAATAAATTTCAACAATATCTAAGTTTTTATATCAATAAACGAATTATTTTTTTTTATGTTGTAGACATTACTAGTAAAAGGGTTAGGTAGAGCAGAAGTTTCGTCGATATCAGTTGCACTCTCTGCAGCCGTGACGTTAACTTTAAGACCGTTGATATCCTCTCAAATGTCAGATAAACTAGTATCTTTATTTTTAATTAATATTTTTAGTGTCCCTGCTTTGGTTTATCACTTGAACATGTTATGTCCAGAGGTACAATCATCTTTTTGTTTAGAGATATCTCAAAAGAAAAAGAAAGCATAAAATTATTATTACACATATATATCGCGCGTATATAATCATGCTGATGCAATTTTTCAGTGCATTTCATCCTTTATTATGCACAATTTATTTGCAAGAAGTTTGGAACTATTAAATTCGGAACAAAATTTGAGGATAGTTTTCAATGCACTGGAGGGTAGTTACGCTCTTTGTTTATTATCAAATTTAACGCAGTTAGCCAATATTGAAAGGGAAGAAGTCCTGAGGGATTCGTATTTCCCATCATTCACGGTAAGGCAAAAACGAATTGTAGATAAATCATATTATAAATTTTAATACCTCATTTATATATTATCATTATTTATAGTTTGTCGTCACAAAAATGCTGGAGGCTTGTCAACAATATGTAGTGGCCAAACAAAGTAACATAACTCATTGGCATCCAATTCTTGGTTGGTTTGCACAATCAGTGGATACCCCTTTACAAGAAGCTATTCCCTATGTGACATCACAATTAGCTTGCCTATGGACTGGTAGAATTGTTTTACAATTAATTGGTAAACAAAAATTAATTTTAATAAACATGCATATATATATATATATATAATATGTACATATATAGATTTAATAATAATACTATTATTATCTTATTTTTTCAAGGTCAACCATTAACCGAACTAGTCGGTAAGGAATCACCGCCACAATTGGAACAACAAAGTACATCCATAAGTACCAATATTTTCCGTCGGGCATTTTTGGAAGCACGCACAAATAGAAATAATAGCAATAAAAATTATAGAAAATTAGGAAGTCCCGAATGTACCAAGATTGCCCTAATCTGTTCCATGTACCAAACTGCACTTCATACTCTTACGCAGATGAAGCAGGATATATTAACGGGTATAACTTATAAGAAACAATTACGCGAACGTTATAATTATCTTCTATATATACAAATTTTCGTGTCTTTTTTTTTTCTCTCCTAGGACTTTGTTATCAAGATAAAATTTTGTATCATATGTGGTTGTTTTTGGGAACATTAGGACCGCACTGCGGTTTGAAAGCGTTTTTAGATCATTTGGCGGCGAATACAAAGTGTACAGCACCAGAATTTCAAATGTTGATATTGTTTAGCGATTGTATGACTCATTACGTTACGTGGGTATATCAAAACTCTCTCTCTCTCTCTCATATATCATTATTTATTTAATAATTAAATTATTAAATTAATGACGATGTTATTATGTTATTAGTATATTGGACGACATGGAGATGTACGAGCAGCAGGATCCCTTTAAATTATCGGACTTCATAACAATGTCATTCTTTTTGAATCAATTTTTGTACAAGGCCGTTCTTAATAATCTATTCGGTGAGTAAAGTCAAATTTCCATTGGAAAGAAACCTTTCAATAAATTGTATTTTTTTTCTTTTCTTTTTTTTTTCTTTTTTTTTTTAATCGAAGAAAGAAAGAAGTTTCGTAGCTACGTGCTAAAGTTTTAGATGTTACAGATGTGAAAACAGTGTCTAACAATCCGTTGTTTACATCACTACATACACTTTTAATGGCGATTTATCGTCGGGATTGTAGAAGGCCTTTCTGTCCGGAAGGACACTGGTTGGCGAAGTTAAGTATATAATATATATATATATATATATATATATATATATATATATATATATATATATATATATATTATCTATGAAGATCGATAGGAGGTTAATTATATTTTTATTTATAAATTCTTGTTTTCTTTTTATGTTTCGAAAAAAATAGGAAGTACGAGTATCCGGTTTCCTAGCCGATTTAGAAAAGAGAAGAGGTGGGGCAGCACTTTTGCTTTCGAAAATGCCGCATGTTATACCGCACTCCGAAAGGGTGGTATTATTTCGAAAGCATGTTGCCAACGAGAAAGCTGTTATGGGTTTAACAGAAAGTGCTTGTAACAGTCCGCCGACTACGCTAATAGTCGTTCACAGGTATTAACGTGTGTATATATATATATATATATATATACATAGAAGTATAACTATCGGGTATATAAAAATAAAAATTGGGTATATGAAAAAAAAAAAAAAAAGAAAAAGAAAAATTAATTAACACGATAAAAATGTTCGTACAGAACGCGTATAGTAGAGGATGGGTATCGGCAATTGGCTATGTTACCACCACAAGCATTGAAGGGCGTTATAAGGGTACGATTCGTGAACGAGCAAGGTTTAGCTGAAGCTGGAATAGATCAGGATGGTGTATTTAAAGAGTTTTTGGAAGAAACCATAAAGAGAGTATTCGATCCCTCATTGAATTTGTTCAAAGCTACGAGCGAAAATCGTTTATATCCATCACCGACGTCCTCGATGCAGGACAATCATTTGCAATTGTTCGAATTCGTTGGGCGTATGTTAGGCAAGGCAGTTTACGAGGTACATAATTATAAATATATATATATATATATATGTATGTATGTATGTATGTGTGTATGTATGTATGTATGTATGTATGTATGTATGTATGTATGTATCATAGATCTTTTTTTTTCTTTTTCTTCGATAAGATACGTAAATAATTGTTTATAATTTTGTAGGGAATCGTCGTAGACGTACCATTCGCGTCATTTTTCGTATCCCAATTTTCTGGACAAGCAGGAGGAACATTGTACAATTGTTTGGACGAGCTTGCCTCATTGGATCGTGATCTCTATCGTAGTTTAACACTGGTGAAACATTACAAGGGTGACGTTAGACAATTAGAATTGACATTCTCGTTGGACGAGGACGTAATGGGGAAACTGGTCACCCACGAATTGATACCAGGCGGTAGAGCGGAGTCGGTTACCAATCAAAATAAAATTCGTTATATACATAGGATGGCGCATTTTAGAATGCACACGCAAATAAAGGAACAAACGGCAGCCTTCATTAAAGGATTTTGTTCGATAATCAATCCCGATTGGTTATCATTATTTTCAACGCCAGAAGTAAGAACCGGAATTAATAATTGTATTCTTATTTTTTTCTTCAAAAAAAAAAGAAAAAAAAAAGAAAAAAAAAGGAACACCCGTCGGATCTAATGGATCCGGCTTTTAAATATGGCCGTTGGGACACGGTTTGCTTTTATTTCAGTTGCAAAGATTAATATCGGGCGACAACGTCCCCTTGGATCTACGTGATCTACGCAGGCACACGCAATATTACGGTGGTTTTCACGACAGTCATAGGGTCGTGTGTTGGTTATGGGACATACTCGAAAAAGATTTTACCGAGGAGGAAAGAGGCTTGTTTTTAAAGGTACGTACGTACGTACGTTGTGTGAATCGTTTACATTTTAACCGGTACAAACACTTATTCACTTTGTGAAATTATATTACGACGTACGACGTAATTCTCACGTCCCTTTTTTTTTTTTTTTTTTATTGATTACGATAGTTCGTGACAAGCTGTTCGAAATCGCCCTTGCTTGGATTCGCTCATCTCGAGCCAAGATTTTCGATACGTTGCGTTGAGGTTGGCGACGACGAGGATACAGGTGATACAATTGGTATGCTCTCTCTCTCTCTTTCTTTCACACACACACACACACACACACAATGCTGGTTTTTCGTTTTTTTATTATTAAATCACACCTTAATAATTTTAATGAGAATTTGTATTATTCTTAAAATGATAATAACAAACGATAATATATGTATTATCTTCGATTGCTTTTAATTAGGCAGCGTTATACGTGGTTTCTTTACGATACGCAAGAAGGATCCTCAAATACGATTGCCTACATCCTCTACGTGCTTCAATCTTTTGAAGTTACCGAATTACCAGAAAAAGAGTACGCTACGTGAGAAGTTACGTTATGCCGTGACCAGTAATACCGGCTTCGAGCTTTCTTAATCGACGAACAAATATATAACGATTTTATGAAAGCAACAATAATCAGGGAACTAACTCGAAACGCAGAGCGAAAATCGAAAGTGATCGAGCGGTGCCTAAAACTGATTTACCCCATTTTACAATATACGACATGACCTATATAAATTGGATATTATTAAGCGATTTTATATATATATATATATATATATATATATACATACATACATATATATATATATATATATATATATGTATATATATATATAAAAATCGAAATGGACGAAAATGTACAGTAAATATATATATATAGGAAGTTAAGCCTAATGTAAGTTTTAAGAGTTGTAACTCCTATGGAATAATTATTTGCACAAAAATTTCGTATGATATTGGATAATGATGAAAGGAAACGAAGATTTTGAAAATATTTTTCATTTTCTTTGCCAATTACATATACAATCTTTCCATATTGATAAGTAATGTTGTAAACAGGGAGTATATAAGCCGAACGTAAATATGGTGCATATATTCTCTCGTGTTGTTCCTTTATATATATATAATATGTGTTTATATATATATATATACACACACCACACATACATACATATATATATATATATATACGTACATATATTAGCGTCATGCGATATTTAGTTAAGTAATTATGATGATTATTTTATGTTTTTATAATCAATACATTGCGTTCCATCGATTGTAATTAATTGAAAAATCTGCGGTTTATAGAACGATTTATGTATACCTTATTACGAGCTTACAAATTATTCATCGTTCGCTTTTTAGTCGACAGTAAGTGTAATAATGTCATTATCATGGAAGTGGTTTACTTATTTGTATACATTAAATGTTAAATCATTATTGTTTGCCAAACGGTGTCATCGGTGCCGGGTGAGATGGGAGATATAATTTCGGATAATAAAGATTTAGTGACGAGGAAGAAAATTAAAAAAAAAAACAAAAAAGGAAAAAGAAAAAAGAAGAGGAGGAGGAGGAGGAGGAGGAGGAGGAGGATGTAAAAAAGAAAAACCAAAAAAAAAGGAAATACGATGGATGCTCTATTTTGAAGAGAGCTATTTTCTCGACAAATTTTTGTACAAATTTTTGAGAAGAACGTTGCGAGTTGTAAAAGAAAGAAAAACGCGTTGTGTAATTTCGCAGTGCTCGCGTCGTCGTCGTCGTCGTCGTCGTCGTCGTCATCTATATTGTGGATGAAATCGGCAATGTTTTTGCACACTGAATTTCCTATATAAGCTCTCTCTCTCTCTCTCTCTCTCTCTCTCTCTCTCTCTCTCTCTTTCTCTATCTATCTATCTATCTATCTATCTATCTATCTATCTATCTCTCTTGCAATTTATTCGAATTTCACTCGTTACAAATCAATTTTTTTTATGATAACATACGTCTCTATAGCATTTCGATTCTTTTTTTTGAATAACGAACGAATTAACGGGGAGAGTGGGGGAGAAGACTTGCTTGGGAAATTTAGCAAGACCAAAGATAAAATAGAGATCTATTTAGCGCTTAGAAATACGAGTTCTGCGCTTGCATATTTTCCTACGTAATCATATATACATATATACATACATATATATATATATATATATATATATATATATAAATATGTATATATATATATATATTTTTAGCAGCAACATTTTCGATCTCTATTCACATTTTGTAACGCGTTAGAAAAGTACAATTAAAATTGCGATCATAAAGATTTGTTTAATATTTATATATTGAAAACAATTGTTATACTTTATATATATATATATATATATATATATATATATAAATTGACATGTAGAATTTATTTGATTCACATCGTTCGTGCAATATTTAAGCGGACATTTTGAAAAGACGCGATTTTGCGATACAGTGAATAGAGAAACGACGTATGTAAAAAAGAAAAAAGAAAAGAAAAAGAATACATAATCGATGTTTAATGTAATGTATTTTTTGGAGATTGTAAGATAAAAAAAAAACATTTTTCAATGGATGAAGGAATGAGTTTTGGATTCGATATCGTCCACGATATATATTGTATTTAATATCGATTCTAAATTAATATGCGCCACATGATAAGCGATCCGTGAATAATATGGAACAATAGGTTGAAAGGGTAAACGGATATATTTAATTTTTTCTTACGATAGCTACGAATATATATATATATATATATATATATATATATATATATATATATATATATGTATGTATGTATGTATGTATATATATATGTATGTATATGTATATACATATATGTTCGAAGAGAGAAAGATGAGAAAGGAAGAGATATATACGCTTTGTAAATCGGCCGTTTCGTTGGAAACGTATAATAGATAAAGTTTTTTAAGTGTGTATCGTCGTACCAACGGAGAAAGTGAGAAAAGAAAGAAATAAGAGAAGAGGAGGAAGAAGACAAAGAAGAAGGGAAGAAAGAAGGAAAAGAGAGTAAATGACATGGGTCGATCTAAAAATATCTCTGGAAATTATACCGGTAAATCATGTAAATATTTACAAAATCTAAAAATCTTCGTTATTTTCAATTTGTCCCGATGGTATCCATTTCCAACCTCTCCCATTAGAAACTCATTCTCCCTCCCCCTTCCGGCTCCGCCATCTATATTGTCCTATTTTGAATCGAACCGTATACGAGATCATTATTTATTTATTTATTTATTCATTCATTCATTCGCTCACTTTATTCATTTATTTATTCGTTTTCCATCAGGAATAAAATGAGAACGGTAGGGGATCTCGACGAATGAAAAAGGTTGAACGACGGAGAGATCGTACGCGATTGGAAGAAAATTGACGACACACGTGTGTGAGATATTATTTCGGTCGTAACGAAAGAAACAAGAAAAAATTCTTTTTTCTTTGTCCCCCTTGTTTCTTTTTTTCTTTGTTCTTGTTTCTTTTTTTGTTCCCCGAGAAAGATAAAGAGAAAGAGATATATATATATATATATATATATAGAGAGAGAGAGAGAGAGAGAGAGAGAGAAAGAACACGCGTTTGAATAGTCCGGAACAAAGTACACGAAGGTGGCGCGTCGTCGATTAGCTGCGCGCGCATTGTCACGTGACCGTCGGTTTTACGGTCGGCCGGCGCTGTCGGCGTTGCGCTTCGCCCCCGCCACGTTCAGTGGCTAGCGAGCATCGGCTGCGAAAAGACGTACGTCTCGTTCGTCCTACCCCCCCGCGCGACACGATCTCTCTCTCTCTTCACCGCGGCTACCACGAGAGAGAGACTCTCCTCTTCTTTTTTTTTTTCTTCCCTTCGGTCATCCTGACTCTCACACTCTCCCTTATCTCTCTCTCTCTCTTTCTCTCCACTCTTTTTCCCTTTCCTTCAAACATTCTCTCCTCACCGACGACGACGGTGTGGATTTTCTTTTTTTTTCCTTTTTTTCTACGGTCCTACCTCACGTTGTCGCGTTTATTTTCTATCTCTCGTTTTTTTTTTTCTGTCCCTCGCTCCCCCACCAACCCTCACCCCATCCCACTCCACCCCAGCCCATCCCCCGCGCGTTTTCCTTTCTTTTCTATTAATTTCACCACCCACCTTGTACCTTCTTCTCCGTCATCGCCCTTTTCTCGTAAACGGGCGCGGGCGCGCGCGCTCGTCCTGCTCTGCTATACATCTCTCTCTCTCTCTTTTTCTTTCCCCTTTCATCTCTTTCCTTCCTTCTTTCCCTCCCTCTCTCCCCAACTTACCTCCTCCCACTTACGTACCCACCCATCCTCTCTCATTCTCTCTCTCTCTCTCCCCCCCCTTATTCTTTCGGTTTATCTCGCGCGTGTGTTAACATAATCTACTATCCTCTGTGTTGCATATCTCTCTTTCTCTCTGTGTGTGTGGTCAGTGTACGCGCGTGCAAACACATAGCACGACTGTCACAAGCGTGCTGCTGCTCTTCTTCGTACGTACGTACGTACGTACGTACATACGTTCGTCGGTCGTCGGTCGTCGGTCGTCGGTCGTCGGTCGTTTGGTCGGTCGGTCGGTCGGCGGTGTGCTCGTTTAGTCGTGTATCCTATCATCCACAGCAGCAGCAGCAGCAGCAGCCGTAACCGTAACCGTTGAAGAATTAAAATCGAACATTGTCGAGAATGTCCGTACGCGTTGTTGTTACGCGTCTCTGAATATATTTTTCTCCTATTGTGGTATCGCACACAATATATGTATATATATAGATATATACATATATATATATATATATATATATATGTCGACGATCTCTCTCCCGATATCTCCATGGGTTTCGTGTGTTAAATGTGTGTAAGTAAAGACTCTCTTTCTCTTTTTCCTTGGCACCTACGGTGTCTCGTTTAAACCGACGACGAACGACAAGTTCGGAAGATCCCAACTGCCGACCCTACCGATCGGCTACTTTCGCACCCGATTGGCGCGCGTGTTTTACTACGTGCATGGAACATAACCTCCAAAGTCAAGTGAAACAAAGAGAGAGAAGGAGGAGGAGAGAAAGAGAAAGAGAGTAAGAAAGATAGATAGCTAGAAAAAGAGACAGACAGAGAAAGAGAGAGAGAGAGAGAGAGAGAGAGAGAGAGAGAGAGAGAGAGAGAGAGAGAGAGAAGAGCGTAAACGATAAAACAGCGATGGGGTCGCGTTGATTCTCTAACTGGAGATATTCAAACAAAAGAAAGTAACAGGATAACGAATGTTATCGGAAAGAGGGAAAACACGGTTGATCGTCTGTGAACGTCCGTGCTAATAAAAGAAAAAGTAAAACGAAAGAAAGAAAGTTAGAAGAATAAGAGGAAACGAAGGTAAAGAAAGAGTGTAGAAAGAGAAAGACAGAAAGAGATAGAGACAACGGACGAAAGATGCGGGAGAAGGTTCCTTTGTGAGAGAGAACGTCCTTGCGAGGTGAGGCTCGCACCACGTGCTTCGTTAGAGTGGCGAAGAGGAGGAGTAGTAGGAGGAGGAGGAGGAGGTGGAAGAGGAACAACGACGAGGACGACTACGACGAGGACACAACTACGACAAGATAACGACACGACGACGTCGCGTAGAGAGGTCTTCTCGGTATAGCGAATAGCGGCACGGTGGCCCGTCGGTTGAGAAGAAGAAGAGGAGGAGGAGGTGGTGGTGGAGGAGGAGGAGGTAGTGGTGTTGGTGGTGGTGGTGGTGGGGGCGACGGTAGAAGAGGAAGAAGGAGGAGGAGGGGTAGGGTGGAAGAGGGTGGAAGTGAAGGTGGTGGTGAAGGTGGTGAAGGTGGTGGTGGAGGTGGTGGCGGCGGCAGCGGCGGCGGTGGTGGTGGTGAAGGTGGTGAAGGTGGAGAAGGAGGAGGAGGAGAAGAAGGTGAGGTGCTTTGATGGCAGTAGTTGGGCCCAGCCGGCACTCGCGGGTGTCCATGAGCGTGTCTATGTCGCTGATGCAGGGGGGCGGGGCGGGTACGACAGGTGGAGGCGGGACGACGGGGCCCGGGGCCCACCCGGGCCAGGCGGTACTCGCGGCCGCGGCCGCTGCCGCCGCCGCTGCGGCGACCCAGCCGACCCCCACCTATTATCATCCCGCCGCACCCGCGCCACCCCCACCACCACCACCCGCACAGGATCCCGTCCAACCCGACAGACCCATCGGCTACGGCGCCTTCGGTGTTGTCTGGTAAGTTTTACACGTTATCCTACTTTCTTATCGTTGAAATAAAAAGAGACAATTCAACCCTCCCTCCCTCTCTATCTATCTCCCTACCTACCCCTTATCCCCGTTCCCTTTTCCCCTCTGTTACACCAACTCTCGCATTTACCCTTTTTCTTTCTCTTTTTTTTCCTTCTCATGTGCCTGTTTTCTTTTTCTCTCCAAAATCGCTCGACTATCTCCTCTGCGAGGAGAGATTTTGGCGTATTAATGCGTTTTATTCAATGAATTACTACTCGATATCGTCGTTTCGTATTATTTCATGTAAAAAAAAAAATAAATCATAAAGAGAGAAAAGTGTTGGGTATAGATGATGAAATTGGTCGGAGGCGGCATATAATTGTGACGAGTTAAATTTTGCTTTACGAGTTCTATGAGAGTTCTAAAACGTCTAACGGCACCAAGAGGAAACAATTATTCTTTACGTCGGTTGGATATTACTGCGTTCCTGCTTGAAACGGGATATACATTTATATATATATCTTTGCATGTATATGCGCGCGCGTATACTACACACACACACACACACACACACACACACACACACACACACACACACACACACACACACACTTCTTCGGTATGCAAATTACGGGGATTATTTTTGTTGAGATGGTCCAGATAAAATAAATAACTAAGTAAGTAAGTAAGTTCATCCTTAAAGTTTAATTTAACAGCTTGTTATAACCGTATAATTAACGTCATTGGTTTTTAATTTCTTCAAACCATACGGAATTTCCAAATGCGAAATTATATTCTTCTTCTTCTTCCTATCTTTCCTTTTCTAAATGTGCGTTGTCCTAAAATTATTGTTGTCGGCCCTTGTTGCTTTAGCCTCTACCCTCGTCCCTCTCTTACCCTACCCCCTTGCCGGCAGACCCTTTACGAACCTTTGGAAAATTTCCCGTTTTAAAATCATTTCCACAAAAGTTCCTATCGTAAATCTTTGACTTGGGTACTAACCACACACACACACACACACACACACACACACACACACACACACACACCTTTGTCCCTTAAAACCCAGCCAGACACATAGCCTGGACTTGACTTCAAATTATTTTTTCTCTATCCGCGATGGAATTTAGGAAAATGTATTAGAAAATAAACGCTATCCTCGATCGATGCTTTAGAGGATCGATCGTGCGTTAGTTTTTATTTATTTCTTTTTTATTAATTTTTTATTTCTCTTTTTTTTCCCCTTTTTTTTACCAAAGGGAGAGATGCGATAACGATGGCGAGAGGTGGTATGGTGGGAGGGGTGGAAGAGGGGGATATAGAAAAAAGCAGAGAGAGAGAGAGAGTAAACTGATTCGATCGCATCTCGAAGAGCTTTCGGAGGGTTGCTTCTGACGTTGCAGAGAAAGACAGAGAGAGAGAGAGAGAGAGAGAGAGAGAGAGAGAGAGAGAGAGAGAGAGAGAGAGAGAGAGAGAGAGAGAGAGAGAGAGGGTGACTAAGGGTGGTGGAGTAAAGAGTAACCGAGGGGAAGGGTGGATGAGAAGATGATGGGTGGCTAGGAGGTACAGGCCACATTGCCATGGCAACCGCGACCTCGCGAGATAAGGAGAAAACGTGACTAGATTGCGCGCGGCTTCTCTCCTTGCATTACGACTACTATATATATATATATATATATATATATATATATATATATATATATATATATATATCGATAAATGTTTTACAAATCGGGCTTCGGCGTTTCTCGTATCATTTCGTATTAATTCAATGATGTTAAATCCTTGTTACATTTTGTATAACGTTTAAACGACGGAAGATAATTACTTTTTCTTCTCTTTTCTCTCTTTCTTTCTTTTTTTTTTTATTACTCGATTTATCAAGGGTTTCACCCGTCGCGCTCTAAGATCTATTTATAATTATTGTCCTTCCCGGATAAATGCTATTTATATTGTACATATACGATTTTTGTACTTTCCCTTTTTTCTTTTATTTTTTTATTATTATTACTACAAATATCGCCTCACACTTTTAGTTTTGTTTCAATTTTTTTTTAATATTAATTTTCGTTCTTAATTATCTCTATGTTACTTCGACCAAATTTGCGAGGAAAGATTTCAACGAGAAATATATGAAGATCTAAATGATTCTTCTCTCTCTCTCTCTCTCTCCCTCTCTGTATTCTTACAATGTTAACGTTTTAAAATCCTTTTTAAGAACAATGGAAAAAAGAACAAAGAGAGAGAGAGAGAGAGAGAGAGAGAGAGAGAGAGAGAGAGAGAGAGAGATCTGACGCCAAGGAGGAAAGGAATAATTGTAGATAATAATCTCTCTAAAAGAAATATAAATGCGGCAAAACAAATTGTTCTCTCGTACAACGTTTAAGAAAAAGAAATGTGGAAAGAAAGGAAAAGTCCCGCTATTAAGATTAATAAGAACAAGCTAACTAACAAAAAGCAAAACAAAAGAAAAACGAGAAAAAGAAAGAAAGAAATTATATGTATTTTGTCGCAGCAGCCTCTTCGTCTCTTTGTTTCGAAATCAAATTTCGCGGGTTCGTACGAGAACGAACGTGTCGAGCCGATCGTTGCCGAAGTTACGCGTCGATACGGTACCCGAACAAAGGAGTCAGCGGCGCTTCGTCGTCGTCGTCGTCTTCTTCGTCGTCGGTCGTCGGTCGTCATCGGTCGTCGTCGGTCGTCGTCGGTCGTCGTCGGTCGTCGTCGTAGTGGTCCGCCGCTTTTATCTCTTGGTCGCATTCGCGCGGCACACGTGCACGCGTGCGCGTGCATACACAACGTGCACGAGTTGGTCCCTTCCCCTTCCCTTCCCTTCTCCCTCTCCCATCTTCCCCTCTTTGTCGCGGGAGGCATGATCTGCGTGGGCGGATGCCGTTGACATCAAGGATACTTAACTTAAACCGATAAAAAAAGAAAACTCTGATTTTTAAAGCAACGACGATACGAGAGACTGTATCGAATGAAAGAAAAAAAAAAAAAAAAGAAAAGAAAAGAAAAAAAGGAAAGAAGAAAGAGACCGTAGAAAATCGACAAATTGGTTCGACTTTTTCTTTCTCTTTTTCTTTCTTCTGATTTATTTTTTCTTATTTATTTCTTCTTCTTCTTCTTTTGTACTTCTCACCGGTCATTTGATTACAACTTCATTCGTTTTCAAGAGTGATAATTGTAAAAAACTAAAAAAATAAAAAAGAGAGAAAAGTACACAAAAAGATCATCACGAAGAAATATATAATTACTATTGACGATCGTTTAAAGTTTTATCATAAAACGATTCCGTTGTATGATAATGATAAGACGGCTACTCGTTTTCAATCTCCGTCTCTTTCCTTTTCTATCTTGCTCACTCTTATGTTACACGTGCATCGGAGTTAACAGTGTATGGTATGGCTTGTGTCGCGCTTTTATATATATATATATATATTCACATACACACACATATGTGTATATGCAAGCCATGCACAGTCTCTCTTTCTCTGAGTGCAAGGTCCTAGCATTGACTCCAAACAAGCCGCCGGTGTAAATTGCACAAGCGACTAAGTGTATCTCTCTCTCTCTCTCTCTCTCTCTCTCTCTCTCTCTCTCTCTGTCTCTTGTTATTCACTTCTCTATTTCCGCCTTTTGATTTAGACAGGGATCTAAGGTAGAACGAAGAAAGAATGAAATTCTAAGAAGTCACTGTTTGGATCGTGCTGTGTGCTTAAGTCCTTCCTTTACTTCAGTTATATATCTTATATTTCATATCACACACACACACACACACACACACACACACACACACACACACACACACACACACACACACACACACACACACACACACACACACACACACACTTATATATATATATATATCCACACACTATTATTTTGTTGTATACTTTTTATAAATACAATATCGTGAAATATCTCAAATTACATATACAAATTAATATATTAAATATATATGTTAATGTTTTTTCCGTAATCAAATATTTCAATATCTTCTTGTTTTCATTTATTTTCACTTGGAATTAAGATTTTAACGGACACTGTCCTGAAGGATTTTAAATCACTCTATCGCCGAGTTGTACCAGTTGTATCGCGGATAAGTAATCGCCACCCTTTTGCGGTCGTTGGTTCTTCTTCTACCAGCATACATCCATACATCCATCCATACATACGTACATACATACATACATACATACATACATACATACATACATACATACATACACATGTACATACGTGTACCTACGTATATACTCGGCCTAGATCAAAGTCCGAATTCGAGGAGCCGAGCCGGATTCGAAGTGACTGGTACCAATGTGGCGGTCAAACCAGCTGCCTGGCAGGTGATGCCGCAGCTGCTTTCGAGCATGTAGTTGGTAGCAGTCTACCTCTCTTTCTCTCTCTCTCTCTCACACACACACATACACAGAAAGAGAGAGAGAGAGAGACAGACAGGCACACACAATCTCTTTTTCACTTGTACACGTTGTCTCGACTCCCTTTCTCCTTGTGGACCAATGGAGAGAATTATCGTTGAAAGCCAACCTTTAAAAACCCTGCGAAATTCGAAAGGGAACAAGGGATATGGGGGTTCGATGATACTCGAGGGAGCTGCCGAAACTTTCCTTTGTATTTTATTCTATTTTATTTTTTTTTCCTATTTTATTTTATCATCATTATTATTATTATTATTATTATTATTATTTTTCTTTCTTTTTTTATTCATCTACTTACTTTTAGAATTTCATCTTCTCGTGTCGCCGTATCCCTGCCCGTTTTCGTAATTTTTATTTTTTTTTTGTTTACTCTAATCGTGTACATAAATATGTAGATTTATCGTGACGGTACCGAACGGTATTATACTACAATATATTGTATTATAACTAGGGGTAGACTGTATTTCTCTTTGCTAGTTGGAATAATATTGTCCGTTTTGAAATTGTAATCGATTTAACTTGAAATAACATTTACCACCACCACCATTACATATACTTATCGGATTTACCTTTTAGTTTATATCGTACAATGATGATAATATAATAATAATAATAGTAATAATAATAACAATAGCAATAGTAATAGTAATAATTATTTAATAATTATTATTTAAATAGTATGTCTAATGCTGATATAAATGTACGTGTATCATTCTTTATCCTTTTTTTTTTTAACTTTTTAGTGTGTGTGTATATATATATATATATATATATTATACATTAAAAGATAAGTAAAATATTGATTCAGCGTGAAAATACCAAGCTCACAATAATATTAGCATCGAATAAAATGATATCTATGGCAATAATGCTATCTAATGATACCACGGCAATTATTTGACCGCAGTTAAGATTGGAATAGGTGCTTCGGGAGAACCGGGTATATGTATTTTGCATATACAAGTTAAAAACTTGCTCATGCTCCACATATAAGACGCGCTCGCCTTCATCCTACTAAACTGGATATTACAGCTGGTTGAAAGGAATATCGCGACGATCTCCTCTGTCGATCGAAACTGGAAACTCGCTTGGAAAACCTGTACCCCTCTCCCCCTTCTCTCTCTCTCTCTCTCTCTCTCTCTCTCTCTCTCTCTCTCCATAAGTCTTTCCGTCTGGCGACGGAGTAAAAAAAAAATAAAAAAAAAAAAAAAAAAAAAATAAAAAAAAAACAAAAAAAAAATTAAATAAAACCAAAAACAGAAATAGAAAAATAATGACTACGCGAAACGTTCGAGTTTAACGTTCAAAAGCACTCGTCGATTTTGTTAATCGCTGACAAAAGATACGTTGCCCGTTAGTATGCGTGCGATGTGTATGCGTGTGCGTGCACAGTAACGATTATCAAATAAGTTTATTTTTAGAAAAATTTTGAAGAGGTCGATTTTGTTTTTTATTTTTATTTTTTTATTTATTTTTTCTCCTTTTTTTGGTAACTTCGAAGGGTGATCCTGATGTACTTTATTGAACCAGGTCCCTGCGCATTTTCTTTCTTTCTTTCTTTTTTTTTTATTATTATTTTTTCTCTCTCTTTCTTTTTCCCTTTCCCCATGTCTCGTTCAAGGTCCAATAATAATCTATTTTTAATTCGTTTCGCTAGTAATCAATTTCCACGTCGCGTGATCCTGAATTTGCGACAGAATTATATAAGATTTCCATAGTTCCCGTTCGACATTTTCTCGTTTCTTTTTTCTTTCTTTTCTTTTTTTCTTTTCTTTTTTCCTCCTTTGCAACGTAAAGATCCGTAAAATTGATCAGAGAAAGAAAATGACATTTTATCGGAACATTCCAACTCCTCGTAGTGAAACCACCTACACGACAGGAAGTTGGAGAAGCATGTGTTGCCGGTATTTCCGGTGCGACATCCTCCTCACCCCCTCTTGCTTTTTCCTCTCTCCCTCCCTCCCTCCCTCCCTCCCTCCCCCCTCTCTCTCTTTTTACAGAAACATTCACCGCCACCCTTCTGCTGACTTTTCGACTCGACACGCTAGCTAACAATGTGTGTATGTTATGTACGTATGAACGCATATATGTATCCATGCATGGATGCATGCATGCATGCATGCATGTACGTACGTATGTAGGAAAGCTTAACAGCTGCAGCTGCATCGAGAAAAATATCGCAACGTCGTACCGTCCCGATCGAACCGCGATAAATAATTTCAACTTTCGCCGAAAATGGAATGCGCCGTCGACGTTGTTGCACCATTCGTTAATCGCATTTATATAATTTATATTAAGGGTAAGAATATAATAGATGACATTAGATATCGATACGTCAAACCTTGTTAATTTCTGATTAGAGTTTTACTTTACGGTCTATTTTTTTTGGTTCGTCGTCGTTTTTTTTTCTTCTTCTTCGTCTTCTACTTCTTTTCTCACTTCTTTTCAACTTTTGTTCGAACAAGTTAGATCTGTGGGTTTCTTTATACTCTCTCTCTCTCTCTCTCTCTCTCTCTCTCTCTCTCTCTCTCTATCTCTCTCTATTTCTCTCTCTATCTATCTCTTTCTTAATTTGAACAAAGAACAAAAAAGAAAGGGGGAAGAAAAGAAAGTTAGCTTAAAAAATCTCGACGAAGAGAAATCCCTAATTGATTTTTCAACATCATCTAGAAACATTTGACCGTTCTAGGAATTTTCGGTCCATCTTCTATTAATTTTTATTTATTTATTTATTTATTTTTATTAAGTGTTTCGAAGTTTTAACGAAAACACGATACTTTCGAATGCATCGGCGTTCCATGGAAAATCGTAAAAAAAATTGGCGGCTATCGAATGGAAGCGAAATTACACCCTTCGACGATCTGCGAGAATAATATTTTAAATAATCCTTCTATGAAGGGGTTTTGACAAAAATCAAATGATGCGAATAGAATGTTTCTTATTATTCATGATAGATGACGAAAACGTATGTTCTTTGAAAAAAAAAAAAAAAAAAAAAAAGAAAGAAAAAAAAATAAATAAAGTAAATAAAAGGGACTACCCTCCGAATAAAAGGGATAAAGTTGGATGTAACTTAGAAGAGGAGGAGGAGGAGGAGGAGGAGGAGGAGGAAAAGGTAGTCGTCGACTGCATTAGTGTAAGGGGCTTTAAAATCGGCTTTGGGGGTGGCGATGAATGTTTGCATGGGTTACCTACTGCATCCGTCTGTACACAATTTCACCCCCATTGGGGATGATATTGATAGAAAGAGAGACAGAGAGAGAGAGAGAGAGCGAGAGAGAGAGAGAGAGGGGAGGGGATAGACATAGAGAAAGATATAAAGCGCTGCGTTTCTATTCCACTCCGTTCGAATGAAATTTCTATTTGCAACGACGAAGAAAAATAAAGGTACAAAAATGAAATGAAATGAAACGAAATGAAACGAGACGAGACGAGACGAGACGAAACGAAACGAAACGAAACGAAAGGAAACAAAACAAAATATATTATGATCGCGGGCTAATATAATCTTCTTTGAAGTTAATCAATCGATTGGTAATCTGTAAGTGAGAATACAATTGAAATAATCTTTCCTTCTGGCAAATTGTAAAAAATAGTATTATTTTGAAATATTAAAAGATAGAACGTTAGAACGCTTAATATAGTTGCGCGTACTAGCGGCCATACGATTATACTTTCCCGTATGCGATGTTTTATCACGAAAGATCATGCCAACTCCGAAGACAGATCAAATATGTTAAAACCTATACGACCTACCTGGGCCGTGCGTGCGACAACCTTGACGCATTTCAATGGATAACTCGTCGCGGTACGCTTTACCAACCAGTTTCTGCGATAATGGACTCCATAATCATGCCATAAAAGGAAGAAAGCAACGGTGTCAAGTCCGAGTACGTACACTTGTCGAGGGACACACATAATGTCTGAGTGCGTGTGTGTGTGTTTGTGTGTGTGTCCTCTCCTGGCAGGTGTATATGCTGTGTCTTTTCCTCCTATCGATATGTGGAGTTCTTTGCAGCTGCTTAACCTGTTAAATTGTGTTTGACGAGTATACCTCTTTTATGAGTATATCCCAATTTTTTTGTTTCTCTCTTTTTATTTTAATTTTTTTTTATTTGTTTTTTTTTTTTTTATTTTTTTTATTTTTTGGACCTCGAGTATATTCTTCATAGCAGAAAAGAAAGAAGGAAGAGAGGAAAAGAAAAAAAATGGACGAAAAAAATTATCACTCCGCCATAATTAATGTCAAGATCTTAATTAAAATCAAAAAATACCTTTGGCAAATTCAATACCAAATAAAAAAAAAAAAAAAAAAAATAATAAACAAAACGAGAAACGAAAAAAATCGTCGTTTATTTCGTACTCGTCGAAACACACTTGAGTTTTATCAATAATATCGACGAATAACGACGATCGATAAAATTATTGATTTCTCTCTCTCTCTCTCTCTCAAAAAAAAAAAAAAATAAACAAAAAATACCCAAAATGAAAACAAGACTAATCGATGGCCATTGCGTTATAATCGAATTCAATTTTACGAGATAGATCCGTTTTAATTTCTACGTTCGATGTTAGTACATACATTCATCATCTTTTAATTTCCATTACACAAACAACAGTTAAACAGAGATATAAACACGTTTCTAATATGTTCGACTCGATCACTAAAATGGACTAACACGTTTAACAGGCTATGGATATCGAAAATAAATCAATAGATATGTTGTTAGATTCATAAATATAGATACGGGTAGCATATATATATGTATATATGTATATATATATGTATGTATGTATGTATGTATGTATGTATGTATATAAACTTGATTAAAACTATAAGAGCAAAATGTAAATATGTTGGAGAACGGAGAGTAGTTAGAGATCGTCAAAGAGAGTAGTAGTAGTAGTAGTAGTAGTAGTAGTAGTAGTAGTCTAGTAGCAGAGTAGTGGGTAGTTTCGTTTGAGCCAAACCTCGCATGGAGAAGAAGGAGTGAAACTCTCTTGGCCATGGGCGGTAAAGGAGATAATAGTCGTGCGCTAGGAACGAAACTTTCTAAAATGCGAAACATCAGCGCAGCCATCGTCAGTATTCTCTCAGATGGTCAGGCCAGGCAAAATCCTAGTTTTCCAAACTTCTATCACTTCGTCTCATCTCCTCAGATGATACGTTTTATATCCTTGGGGGAGGGAAAAGGAAAGGAGAAAAAAAAATTAATGAAAAAAAAAAAAAAAGAAAAGAAAAGAACAAATTATTTTTCTCGTCGTTTTTAAAATTAATAAATCCATAATTATCGTTTAGGCGTATAGGCGTGTGCGTGCGTGCTTGCTTGCGTGTGTGTGTGTACATGAGCGCCGAAGTATTATTGCTACTATTACTATATTACTGATACTACTGTTACTACTACATTTGTATTATCTAATTACTTGATGAAGAAGTCAAATTGAAAATTGAAACATTAACGTCAACGTTACACTTACAATTTCATTCTCCTCCTCTTTTTATTATTTATACATTTAATTATTTTCTTTTTCTTCTTTTTTTTTTACTCATTCATTCATTCATTCATTCATTCATTCATTCATTTGTTTGTTTTCTTTTTTGCATTGATTGATTGATTGATTCATTTATTTTATTTTTTTTGCATTCATTCATTCATTCATTGAGTTATTTAGTTCTCTTCTTTTTTTGCATTCACTCATTCATTGATTCATTTATTTGATTTCTTTTTTGCATTCATTCATCGATTTATCTTCTTTTTTGCATTCATCCATCCATTCATCCATCCCATCCATCCATCCATCCATTCATTCGAGTTATTTATTTATTTTCTTTCTTGCATTCACTCATTCATTGATTTATTTATTTGTTTTCTTTTTTTTTTGAATTCATTCATTCATTCACTCGATTAATTGATCGATCGATCGATTTATTTTATTTCTTTTCTTAAATAATTTTCAACCGAATGAGCACACCCCTCCCCGTTAGCCGCCCCCCTTGACTCGATCACCCCCCCTCTCTCTCTCTCGATTATAATTTTCAAATGACATATCTCTTCTCGAAGAATCTAACGGGGGGGCCTCTATTATATTCTATCGCGAACGCGATGTCGTCTAACTTTATAGATTACTCGGTATGCGCCCTTGTGTTGCGAGATCGTGTAAATATTTTTATGAAAAAGGAAGAAAAATAATAAGCAAAAGAGGAAGAGGAAGAGGAAGAAGTAAAAGTAGAAGTAGAAGTAGAAGAAGAAGAAGAAAAGCAATCCCACGAAATCGATGATTGTATGCAAAGTTGGATCGAGAAACATCGAAGAAGAACTCTTGTCGATGATTCGCGTAATCGTAGGTGTTTTGTGTGTGTGTGTGTGTGTGTGTGTGTGTGTGTGTGTGTGTGTGTGTGTGTGTGTGTGTGTGTGTGTGTGTGTGTGTGTGTACATGCATATATATCCGTATATTTTACATACGTATACAGAGTTTTATTTCGATATCATACATCTTTCATGTATGAAGATAAATATCGATCATAAAAGTGTGCTCGTAGTGATGGTGGTGATGGTGGTGATGGTGGTGATGGTGGTGGAGGAGGGGGGGTTAGCGCCGAGAAGAACTTTTTCTATCGAGTTTGTCTCTCTTCCCTTCCCCTTCCCTCCCCCTCCCCCTCCCTCTCTCTTTCTCACGCTCTCTTTCTCTCTTTTTCATTTTTTTTCTCTCTTTGTTTAAAAAAGATAAAGAGACAGAGAGAAAACTGTGATCATAGACGAACCCTTTGTTCGACTTTTCGCATCATCGACTTTCGGTTGAGCTTTCGTTACGCGCTCGCCTTGTGCTGGAGGTCTAATAAAGCCGAACAGCTTCTCTCTCTCTCTCTCTCTCTCTCGTTCTCTCTCCCTCACTGTCTCTCACTCTCTCACTCTCACTCTAGCTCTTTCTAGTCTCGTCTCTCGGCGATTGCGAAGGTTATTTGCGGACAGCAGAACGAGGCGAAGCAAAAGGGAGGGGGGAAGCAAAAGGGAAGAGGGAGAGGAGGGAGGAGAAACTGCAGTTGCAACAGAACATGTTATGGTGTACCATAGTCATAATATCTGTCTGACAAACCTTTACCAATTTTTCTTTTTCTTTTTCTTCCTTTTCTTTTTTATTTTTATTTTTTTTTTTACCCGCTCTTCTTTTCACTTTCTCTCTCTCTCTCTCTCTCTCTCTCTCTCTCTTTTCTATCTCTCTTCATATCTCCCTTTCTTTTTTCTTTTTTCTTTTTTCTTTTTTCTTTTTCCACGGCGAAGTGACACTTCCGAGCCATAAATTTTTTTATAACCCCTCCAATGCGCGCGGTTGCAACAACATAAGGATACATAAATACGTACGTTCGCGCGTTTATAAGCGACAGTTTAGTTTTTCATTAAATTCTGTAGAAAAAAGAGAAGGAAAAAAAGGAAAGGAAAAGGGAAGAAAGAATTATGATTTAATTCGTTCGTTATTCCTTGTTAAAATATTTGCTTTAATGTTTAATTTTATATATATATATATATATATATATATATATGTATATATGTATATGTATCTTTATTTATTTATTTTTTTTGATAAATTATACGTTAAAGTATTAGCACGATAATTCGTTCGTCGGTTTTAAGCTTTTGCGGTATTGATCGTCCCCCCTCCTCCCCCATCGTCGAGAATATAATTAAATTTAAAGTTTGAACCAGTAGAAGTGAACAACTTCCACTTTGATCGCATCGCATATATATAAATCTATAAATGGTCGATAACGATAGAAATTTGTTAATTTATTATTACGACGAGATAAATTCGAAAGAGCCACGATTTTTGTGGATATACCGTGAATAACCTCGGTAGAGTTTTTCTTTCTTTCTTTTTTTTTTTTTTTTTTTTTTTTTTAGGACGCATTATACACGGGTGGCATATATCGAACGTTTAAAGATTAAATGTGTTAGTACGTAGATCAGTTTCTTATTCAAATTAATACCGGGGATGTTCCTCGTTGGAAAGGAAAACGCGCTTTGCTTGTAAATAGAACGAGCAAAGCAAGAAAATCGTGATAGAATATGTATATTACTAGCATATGTATATATATATATATGTATATGTATGATGTATGTATGATGTATGTATGTATGTATGTATGTATGTATGTATGTATGTATGTATGTATGTATGTATGTATGATGTATGTATGTATGTACATAGGATATGTACTTACGTTCGTAGGTATTACATATACATATATACATACATATACGTTTGTACTGTCCCCCGGTGCAATATGTAATATATTTATATATAGCGTGGCCCAAATAAAGTTTTGTTACAAGCTCTTTCCTTCCAAGTCGTGAGAGATAGCGAGTCAAACATATATATATATATATATATATATATATATATATATATATATGTATGTATGTATGTATGTATGTGTATATATATTTCCCGTTTTTTGTTGTCTTTTCTTTTTATTTAATCAGAACATAAGACACCAGTTGCACGGCGTATAATATAATTTGCCTCGTTCCAAGATAAAACGGAAATAAAAATTGTCGTATTTTCTCGACGAGTACGCGACTTAGAAACAACAACAATAACAACAACAACAACAACAACAACAACAACAAAAAAAAGAAAGAAATTTTCCAACGATTAACCGAAACTAAACATTTTTTCTATTCTTTACTTTTTTGTTCTTCATTTTTTGTTTTGTTTTTCCTTGTTGTTTTTTCTTTCGAATAAATTGAAGCATCGGCAATTATGGTTCGTTCGATTTGGATGTATTAATTCAAAATTTGATCAAATTGTAATGCGGATAGCTTGTAAAAACTACTTTATCTGACCCACCCTATATATCTATGAACACACACACACACACCCTACTACTACTACTACTATTATTACTACTACTACTACTACTACTACTACTATTATTACCACTACTACTACTACTACTACTACTATTATTACTACTACTACTTACATATATATATATTATTACATTTAGCGTACGCATAGGACGTATAACACGCACGCGCGTTCACACACACACACACACACACACACACACACACACACACACACACACACACACACACACACACACACACCACACACACACACACCACACACACACACCATACCACACGCACACACGTTTATATACGTATGTATATAGGTATATACGATTTATATAGCGAGGGAAAAAGGAGCCCGCGTTGGGAGCAATACCGTGACGGCCACTGCCCTTCTTCGTTGCTTCGTTCTTTATTCTTCTCCACCGAGTCGCATCTTCTCTCTCCTCTCTCTCTCTCTCTCTCTCTCTCTCTCTCTCTCTCTTCCTCTTTTAAACGTTTTAACCTTTTACGGATCAATCGTTCCACCGCTCTCTTTATTATAGGTATACAGGTAATCTCGCGAAATACGCGAGAGGAGAGTATCGGTTCGTTGCATTTCGAGAGTTCAATGATCCGATCTTTATTTTCTTCCTTCCTTCCTTCCTTCCTTCCTTTCTTCTTTTCTTTTTTTAATTTTTTTCCCCTCGATCTTAGTCTCTCAGTCATTTTTTTTTATTTTTTTGTTATTAGCAACAACACGGACGCGACGAGTTCGATTGTGCTCGATTCAAAATTCATACGAAGTTCGGTTTTCATTCGACGGACTCGAAAAAAGATCGAAGGGAATTTTTGAAAAGAGGATTCTTTTCTTTTCTCTCTCTTGTTTTTTTTTTTTTTTTTTTTTTTTATTCTCGATTCCCACAACATTTCTTTTATCGATAAGGGGATATTGACGATCGTTCAAGCTCAAAATCGTTCCTTTAAGAAGCCCGAGCATAAATGTTGTCTTTCTCGAAATCGACGATAGACTCGAATCGTCGATGATATATTTTCAAAAATATTTCATCCCGAAATCTCATTTTCTTCGCTCTTGTTTCCCCTTCCCTTTTCTTCTTCTTTTTCCGATTCTTACGATATTTTTTTTATTTTTTATTTTTTATTTTTTTATTTAACGAGCGACACGACGACGACAACTTATTCGCAAATTTCGTGATAGTTCGTTCGTAATATACGATTGGAAAAATTTCTAGCCCGTGTACTCGAAAATCCAAAGGATATCAGAGCTGATTTTTTTTTTTTTATTATTTTTTTTTTTTTAAAGAAGAGAGAGAGAGAGAGAGAGAGAGAGACTAGATTGGTGGGACAAGGGGAAAAAAAAAGGAAACAGCGTGGAGTAACTAGTCGGTTTACGAGAGTAGTTATCATGGTACTTGGAAAGAAAGAGAGATAGAGATAGAGATTAGGATGAGCGAGGAGTGGAGAGAGGAGAGAGGAGAAGAGAAAAGAAAAGGAGAGGGTCCCATGTAGCTCGTGTACTTTCGAAAAGTCAATGGCCCTGATTACGAAGTGCTTGTACAGCTACTTACATTGCTTTAGGTTGGACTGTTACGAAGGCTACGTAAATCCGTGAGTACTCAAAAGGTTGTTTCGTTTGGTTTTACACACAGGAAGATACAATTTTTATCTATCTATCTATCTTTCTTATCGCGCGTATAGTATCGTACCTTCCTCTCCTCCTTTTCCTTTTCTTTCTTTCTTTTTTTATTTATTTCACCGAGATAACACTCTTTTCCCCCTCCCTCTTTTTCTTTCCCTTCGCCTTTTCCTTTATTTTTATTGTTTCTTTCTTTCTTTTTTTTTTTCGTCTTTTCTCCCCAACTTTGAAGATATTTTTCGGTTCGTTGATAACCAAGCTACTACTACTACTACTACTACTACTACTGCTGGTAGGAGGAGGAGGTTGTAGGAAGAGGAGAAAGAGGAGGGAGAGGAGGAAGAAGTGGATGTTTTGATAACTTTACAGAGTGTAACATACTGTGGGATGGTTTTGGATTTATGACCCTGGAGATATATCATTGGAAGAAAGTTAAAGATGTATCTCGAGACAAGGTCAAAGAGTTTGTGATCCTCTTTCTGTCTTTTCTCTCTCTCTCTCTCTCTCTCTCTCTCTCTCTTTTTCTTTCTCTTTTTATGTGTTAACACTTTCAGATTTGTATCGCGTTTCATATATAAATAGGATAGATTATAACAACAACAAATATAATAATAGTAATAATCTCAATAACAACAAAAACAACAACAACAACAACAACAACAATAATAATAATTATAATAATAACAATAATAATAATAATATAATAATAATAGTGATAATGATCGATCTTGAGTACACGCATGTGTGTGTGTGTGTGTGTGCAAATTACTTTTCGATGCAATGCATAAACTTTTAAAATTGAATTTTGTCTCGTTGGAACGATAACAAATTCTTTTTTTTTTTTCTTCTTCTTCTTCTTTTTATCTTTCACAACAAACTGTATAATATTCGCAGTGTATCAATCATTGTAATAAAACCCACCCATATATATCGAACGATTATTCGAAAATTAATTAAATGAAAATATTTCTAATATTTATTATTCGTTGTAAATAAATTTTTACGAAGGAAAAGAAAACACACACACACACAAAGAGAAAAAGAGAGACATGTATCGTTTATATATATATATATATATATATATATATATATATATATATATATATATATATATAAAAAATTCGTAGATCAATTCGTTGAATAAATAATTAACGTATCAATTTATGATATCTTTTTCCTTCGTAAATTATTAATTTACGTAAAAGAACGTTTGTATTATATTCTTCTGTGTACAATATAAATACACACGAACGCATACACACACACACACACACACACAGAGAGAGACAGACAAAACGCATATTATAATATATTTATATGTACGTAAGAATTTCTTGGGGGCAGGATGCACATATAGCATTCGGCGGCCGTGCCTCGAGCGAGCTTTCATATTCCAACCGTTGACAATTTAATTCCTTTATCATCGTCGCGTAACGCTTGTGCGCTCGCATATATAGACCTCCATATGCATTAATTCGTTTATCGCGGAAGCGACTAAAACCGGCACGGATATTGCAAATTACTATTAGCCCGTTTACTGTCTCCTCGTCAAGCAACCGAGTCGAATGGCTTTGCGCTTCCTATCTATGCCTAAACCATCGGATAAATTTATCCGATTTTAACCCACTCACCTCCACCTACCCCTGTCCCTGCCCCTGCCCCTGCCCCTGCCCCTGCCCACCCCCACCCCCAACCCCTCTCATAAAAATCAAACGCCGGAAATATCGATTTATTCATCGTCACGCCACGCGTACGCGTAACGCACGAACGCTCGCATAATTTTTATTTTATTTCTTTTACACTTCCTTTCTTTCTTTTTTTTTTTTTCGTTTAACTTCAACTTCAACTTCATTAAGAATTAAATTACATTTGCGAACGTCGTCATTGTCATCGTTCGTCGTCATCGTCATTCTCATCGTTATCGTTATTGTTGTCGTTGTTGTTATTCCTTTTTATATATTTCTTTTAGTTCCCCTACTTTTCGAAGTGAAATACAAATACTTCGAACGCGCGTAATTAATTATTGATTGGTCGGAATGATGTTAAATAAATAATGAATATCAAAGGTAAATATTTTTCATTAAGAATTGAAATCTCTCTCTCTCTCTCTCTCTCTTTCTCTTTAAAATTTATTGGGAAAATATTTGTATTACTTTCCCATGAGTGCCATCGGTGTGTGTATTAACGCGTCTCTCCTGTATTAATGCAAATTTTGTAATTTAAAGTAATCGAAAGATCGATTATTATTAGCAAACGAAAAGTGGTTGTTAACGAGCCAATAAATTATTACAAACGGGGTATGTAACAATGGCATTTATCGGTAGAAACAATAATAACAACAATAATAACAACGATTATCCGCCAATAATTTATCGGTTTTGCGAGGGGGGGGGGGGAGGGTGATGCCCAACGTTAACACTTCAATGCTTTATTTACCATCCGGAGAAATCGAACTCTACGTTAAAAGAAGAGAGAGAGAGAGAGAGAGAGAGAGAGAGAGAGAGAGAGAGAGAGAGAGAGAGAGAGAGAGAGAGAGAGAGAGAGAGAGAGAGAGAGAGAGAGAGAGAGAGAGAGAGAGACTGATCGAAATGAAAGAAGAAGAAGAAGAAGAGAGATAGCGAGAGCGAAAGAGAGAGAGAGAGAGAGAGAGAGAGAGAGAGAAAATAAAAGGGTCATCGAACCCGCATTTACAGTGAATTCGAACAAAATTTTCCCGAAAGTCGATGGCGCCGGCATTGTAGTAGTAGTTCTTCTCTGTTTCTCGTCGAAAACGAGTAGTTTAATCAAGCGAGAATCGAAATGCCAGAGAGAATGGGCTCGTATCGATTATTAACGTTAATCCTGCGTTTCTCGAGTAAGGCGTGCACGTATATACATACGCACATTATATACGGGTCGTGTGTTTAACACAACGATACATACGTATATGTATATATATATATATATATATATATATATATATATATATATATATATACTCCGTTATGAACACAGGAGAGCCCAATTTGCAATTCATTTGTTGTGTCGGCCAATGTACGATATAATAATAATAATAATAATAATAATAATAATAAGAATAATAATAATAATAATAGTAAGTACCGAGGAGTGACTGCTTCATAAAGTTCTTTTTTTTATCCGCCTATCGATACGATATTTCTTTTCTTTTTTTTTCTTGTTTTTCATCTCTTTCATTCTTTTTCTTCCCCTCTTCGACCAACCCTCGCCTTTACCCTTACACACACCCCTCGACCATCCCTCCCCATCCATCCCACTCTCCTTTCTTTTTCGTTCGTTCGTTCGTTCTTCTTTTTCTTCTTCTTTTTTTTCTTTCTTTTGACACTTTTATCCGCACACCCTTTTTACATCGTTCGTTGAAAAATAATACGGATAGATAGATAGATAGATAGATAGATAGATAGATAGATAGATGGATGGATGGATGGATGGATGGATGGATGGATGGATGGATGGATCGTTATAAAAGTTTACATATATAATACATACATGTGCGTCAATACATATGCACTTACTTTTCTATCGATTATCATTCATCCTTTTTTCTCTCTCTCTCTCTCTCCCCCTCTCGAGGACAAATAGTCTTTCGAGTTTTTTTTATTTTCTTTCTTTCTTTCTTTTTTTTTTTTCTATTCCGATTCATTTTTGGTATTTCGAGGTTACGGCGAGTGAAGTGACGCGGAGTTAGAGACCTGTGTAAATTTCTCGATCAAGCGTGCATCAGACTTGAACAGAACTGTTAGGTGACACGTCTATCGGTTGTTCTCTCTCTCTCTCTCTCTCTCTCTCTCTCTCTCTCTCTCTCTCTTCCTCTTTCTCTCTTTCTCTGCATCGGTAATAGTATGCACGCTATTACGTATGTAGACGCCATACGTATCTACTGTCTCTGCTCTATTTGCGCGCGCACATCCTAGCTCGATGCAACGTAACTCACCAAACTCTCTCTCTCTCTCTCTCTCTCTCTCTCTCTCTCTCTCTCTCTCTCATCCTCACCCTCTCATCCTCACTCTCTCTATCTCTATCTCTATCACGCACACTTGCACATGCACTCTCTCTCTCTGTCTCTCTCTGTCTTTGTCTATGCCTATCTATCTTTATCTATCCATCTATCTATATATCTATCTATCTCTTTCTTCCCCTCTGTCTGTCCTATCCTGTACCGTATCGTACCGTATCGTACCGCACCATACTGCACCGTACCCGTACCGTACCTCTCCCTCCCCCTCCCTTAACCCTCCCCCTCCGCCCCTTTACCCTTGTTTCACCGGACTTCACCTCATATATCCATTCTCGTAGAATCTCCTTTGCCCACCGACAGATTATTAACCATAAGCATTGTCCATTAGCCGAGCGTATCCGAGCCTCGTGGACCATGAATCATACGTTCAGCTTACATTATAGCCTTCTGTGTATTCAATCTGCTTTGTTATATGATCCTTGAGAAGAACTTATCTTCCAATGGAAAGAGAAAGAAAAAGGAAGAGAAAAAAAAAAGAAGAAGAAGTAAAAAAGGTTGAGGAAAACATAGGAGAAAATTATAAAAAAGGGATAATGAGATCGATGTAAATATCGATTCCTTTATCTTTCCGTGTAGATTATATATATATATATATATATATATATATATATATATATATATATATATAATTGCTAGATTATATTATGGCGTCCCTCTTAAGTTTCGTCCGTATCGTGTATTAATTTCGCATCGAAAAAAAAAAAAAAAAAGAAAAGAGAAAAGAGAAAAATGAACAGAAGAAACTTATGGGACACCCAGATACTTCCGTAAAGATTTTTTGTCTAACGTCGATTCGTACGTTCGTACAATCGTTCGTTAGTTTTCACAAGACGTACGATGATTTTTCTATTTGGAAAAAAAATAGAAAAAAAGAAAAATGTTCGCCACGTACTCGTACAGCCGAAGGGCAGGGATTTTTTTTACTTTTTTATTTATTATTTTTTTTTTTTTTTTTGTATCTTTCGCGTCACTCGTACCGCGAGAAAAGCGATAAATTTGTCCGATTGTTTGAAAACATTAAACACCCTTTAATCGGAAATATTACTACGTGTTCCGTTCGACGAAATGTTTTTAATTTTTTTTTTTTTTTTTTAATTGAAAAATACAAGCCGCGACAGTAGATTCTCTACTATGGGTGTGGGGTGAGAGGGGAGAGAGAGAGAGAGAGAGAGAAGGGGGGGGGGACGTACGGGGTCGATTTAATGCTTTTTTTTTTTTGACAAATAAAAAAGAAAAAAAAATAAACGAATCCATTTTGTTTGACAAACGGAAAGAGTGTGACGATTATATATGCCGAGATACATATATGTATGTATGTATGTATGTATGTATGTATGTATGACGAAAATAAAAAACGCTTGAGGGAGGGAAAGGGAAAAAAGAAATATTAATACAAATAAAAAAGAAAATCGGTGAAAATCTCGTTGCACCGTAAAAACCATCGACAGATCGTTCGACGAAAAGTTATGACGATTCCCCGAAGCTGTCATTCGTTCTCTCGTGCAACGATGACGTATGATCGAGATTCTTCATTTGTGAGGTTTCGTATAGCTCCACGATTAACTGCTTTTCCACGATTTTGCCTACGTTTTATCGATCAGTACTCTCTCTCTCTCTCTTTCTCTCCCTCTCTTCACCTCTCTCTTTCTCTCTTTCTCTTGCTCTCTCTCTCTCTCTCTCTCTTTCACCCTTTCATACCATGGACGAACGCACTCGTAAATACAAATCTATCTGTAAATCGTACGTTAATTCGAATGCCGGCTCAATGAAGTTCATCCGTGCGAAAATGTCCCAGGTTTATAGTCGCCTCTATAAACTCGCTCGTTTTCGTTTCATACAATTCTTTCTTCTTCGTATTTATTTATTTTTTATTTATTTATTTATTTATTTATTTATTTATTTATTTATTTATTTATTTATTTATTTATTTCTTTCTCGTTTACCTCTTTAATTATCGTCGACGTAAACATCAATTGATTACCATCGTTAATGTTATCGTATTATTGTCGCAAAATGGACGGAGGACATTCGTTGTTATAAAATTATTACAATATTTATATTAATTATCGTGAAATAACGTTTTTATAGAATCACGATGGACGATCTCGCGTCGTATCGTTTAGCGTCGTCCTATATTTGTTTATTTTTTTTTTTTGCTGTCTTTCGAAAAAGAAGTTAAAGAAAAAAGAGAGAACGAAAAGAAAGAAGAAGAAAATTAAAAAAGAAACGGAATCAAGAGATAGCCGAGATATGCAAGCTGACGAATAATATTCTGCCGACTCATCATCATCATTATCATCATCATCATCATCATCATCATCATCATCATCGTCCTGCGGCATCGAAGCAAAACGCGGATCAAAGTTTTTTTTTTAATCGTTCCGCCGAGGTGTGTCAGTCTGCACGACGTTGCGTTTAAAGTTGACGGAATAAAGAAGACCCGTCCCGATTGGGAACGCGTTCGATTAATTAATTAATTAGTTAATTAATCCCCATACCCCCCACCCATCTCCCCTACCCTTTCGTACGTTCAAGACGATGATGTCGATAAAAAAATTAAATCTCGATCGAATGTATTATGAATACGAGAAAACCAATACGATTCGCGAATGCTCGTGCCCTTTGATTATTTATCGAAACACCTCGCGATTGTCGTTCGCGTATGAAAAAAAAAATAATAAATAAAAAATAAATGAATAAAGGAACAAAGGAAATGAACGAAATAAAATATTAAATTAGGAGATAGCTAAGGGATGGTATGATGGGTTGGGTTGGGTCGGGTCGGGTCGGATTGGGTTGGGTTAGGTTGGGTTGGGGCGTTTAAACGCTTTGATACGTGCCTGGGGCTCTCTACGGCGGCAGTATGGCGATTCGTAGGAGCGCCAGCGATGGATAAGGGGTGCTAGGGCACCAGTGACGTCACTGGGGGTTAGCTTCGTAGGAAGGGGCGGGGTCCCTCGAATCGATGAGCGTCGCGACGCCGACGGCGTAACGAGCCGACGCCGACGACGACTACGACGCCGACGACTCGACGAAGACGACGACGACGACCCGACGACGTCGACGTCGACACGATATTTGATTTCCGTTTCACCAATCAGAGGATACATTTTTTTTCCTTTCCCTTTATTTTTGTTTCTTTTTTCTACAATTCACGTCATTGGAATCGCTATTTCTATTTCTATTTCTATCTTTTTTTTTTTTTTTTATTTTTCTTTTTCTACCTTTCTTTTTCCCTTTTCGTACGAGAAAACTTGCCTCATTTTATCACGATTGCGGACAAAGAAGGATTGCAGTTGCAGTTGCAGTTGCAGTTGCAGATGCAGCTGCAGTTACAGTTGCAGCTGCAGTTGGAGTAGCATTAGATTGCAATCGAGCACGGAACTTGGCTCGAACATCTTTTTTTCTAGTTTTTGAAAAACGATTTATCCTTTTTTGTTTGGTTTTTTTCTGTAATTTATTCTCTCTCTCTCTCTCTCTCTCTCTCTCTCTCTCTCTCTCTCTCTCTCTCTTTTTCGGAACACACATTACGCACGGTCAATTTGTAATTCCATTCCGCTTTCGTTTATATGTCCGTTCAAATTGCCGGTAAAAATTGCAATTTCGCGGTCGGCTGGAATTGAAATCGATATGTACATCCACCTCTCTAAAACACATTTCATCGAGTGTAATAATATTTTGGACTCAAAACATTTGTTTTCTCGTTGTACGACGGAGATCTTTTTTTCCCCCCTCCCCCGTCTCTCTCTCTCTCTCTCTTTTATTTATTTAATTATTTGTCTATTTATCTATTTATTTATTTATTTATTTGTTTGTTTGTTTGTTTGTTTGTATATTTTTTTCTTTCCTTTTTATATTACATCGTCAAGGATGACATTTGTAGAAGAAAACAAAACAGGCAACTAGGAATCGTTAAAAATAAATTTCATTCAATAGTCGCTTGCATCCCCTTTTCTCCTACAAATTTCATTCTTGACGATCTAATACACAGGGTGTTTCAGCTATAAGAGGTGGTCTTTGATATACGTAACATACTCTATATATATATATATATATATATATATATATATAAACTATTCATAAAATACCTCCCTTTAAACCATTCAAAGTACCACAAAAGACAAAGAAAATATTTAGGCGGCCTCCCTTAGCTGAAACACCCTGTATATAAAAGAGATGTTTCTCTTAAGAAAAC
>OU426864.1:3714793-3722293 GCA_911387685.1 Dolichovespula media | reverse complement strand
GATTTTCTTTACTATGATCCCCTTGATCCTTCTCCATGTTAAATTAAAAGAGAAAAAAATAAAATGGAAAAGAGAGAGAGAGAGAGAGAGAGAGAGAGAGAGAGAGAGAGAGAGAGAGAGAGAGAGAGAGAGAGAGAGAGAGAGAGAGAGAGAAAGCACGCAGGAAGCTCTTTTTAGAAAGTCGAACGATCTTATCGGAAAAAGATTAAGAAAGGAGTAATACGTTCGTTTAAAACGTAATCCTGAATTCATACGTTTAATTCTAAAAGAGAATAAGTAGAGAGAGAGAGAGAGAGAGAGAGAGAGAGAGAGAGAGAGAGATAGAAAGGGGAGTATAACAAGTACTTATCTAACGTTTCAACGTTAAATACTGATTGTTAGTGTAATAAACGTTGATATCAATTTCGACTTTGATATGAGATTATAAGTATTATTAATGATCGCCGTAGAAAATAAGCCATTTATCTGTTTTATCAAAAACAAAATTGGACAAGTGGAAAAGTTCTCTCTGACTGGGCTCGTAGTACTTTTTGTTTTCTTTTTTCTTTTTTTCATCAAGCGAGAATGAAAGGAAAGGAAAAACAAAAAAAAACGACAAATTCATCAAAAAAAAAAAAAATCGTGAAAATCATTTCAAATGCCCCTTCGAAATGCCCCGTATTCGGGGCCGCAATACGTAATCGACAGTTACAAAATTTCGATTATATTTCATTTGTTTGTTTATTAATTTCTTTTCTTTTTCTCTTGTGTTCCTTTCATCGGAATATCGGAATTTGTTTTTCTTTTTTTTTTTTTTTTTTTTTTTTTAATAATTATTCCCAATCGAAAGTCGATTTAATTTCGTGGTCATACGTTCATTGTGCATATAACGTATAACGTGTTCGCGCGTATGCGTTTTACTGCATGCGTGCGTTAATAATAATAATGAGTTATTACTAAACAATTAATTAACTTATTAACTAATAATTGGTTAATAAGCTATATTACAAGTACGCCGTTACGATGAAATTTTTTTAGGCACTTTGAAAACGAAAACAAAAACGAAAACGAAAACGGAAAGAACACAAAAGGGAAGCAAAGAGAGAGGGAGAGAGAAAGAAAGGAAGGAACGAAAAAGGAAGAAGGAAATAAAGAATGAAAAAGGACGAACTATTCTTCTTCTAAAATGGATTTTAAAACATTTCGAATATTTTTTTATGGCCTTCAGCGCCGCTCCGCCAATGAATGTTCGACAAATAACATACGATCGAAACGAATGAATGGGCCACGTTTCGTTAAATAATAATAATAATAATAATAATAATAATAATAATAATAATAATAATAACAATAATAATAATAATAATCACACAGTCGACAATAGTTTTCGATGACAATAGTGCTTTCATGAAAGCGCGCACAGTCAGTCAGTCAGTCAGTCAGTCAGTCAGTCAGTCAGTCAGTCAGTGAGTGGACGCATTCCCACGTTGTGAATGTGGAGTAAAAAGCCCAGAAGGGCAGAGGGGAGTAAACGAGATGTGTCCTACGCGCGCGCGCGCGTCTGACTGTGTGTGTGTCTTTTATGTATGTATGTATGTATATGTGCATCTATCCACTTTCGGTCTACGTATTCTAAACGCCTAGGACACACACACACACACACACAAACGACGAGGATGTATTTACAATCGTGATTTTCTCACGATCGACGTTCGAAACTTGTGGGCGAGAATGAAAAGAGAAAGAGAAAGGGCTTGGAGGGGAAAGAGGGAGGAGGTAAGGGGAGGAGAGGACAGAAAAAAGAATCGAAACGCAATCGATTCTCGTAGCCAGCAAAGCAACGGTAATGGCAGCAGCACCAGCAGCACCTACGTGCATCAAACGAAAAGCTTTTGCATTGAACGAACCTTCGTTTCTTAAATATATATATATATATATATATGCGTATTGGGTGTAGGAAAGCGTACATTAACGGCAATAAACAACTTTCACTCTTTTCTATCGATAATCCTCGATTCGATTACGTTTTTTCTCCCCTCCTCCCTCAACCCTCGACGTTCGACGTACGCCAGGAATTTAATCGATCCTTCTCTCTCTCTCTCTCTCACGCTCTCTCCCTCTCTCTTTCTCTCTCTCTCTCTTTTTTTTTTTTATTTCTTTTGGTCTGATTTTGTTACTTCTTTCTACTTTTTTTTTTCAAGCAGTACAAACAAACAATTCCGCGTGCGATAAGTATTTTGAAAAAAAAAAAAAAAGATAAAAACCAAAAGAAAGAAAAGGTTGTTGCATCCTCATACATTATACATACATACATACATACATACATACATAAATACATACATAGATACATAGATTACGTGACGGTAAATCGTAAACGCGTGAGGCTCTTTATAATTATTATTCCTAGTGGGATCGGCCGATTCAAATATAATTAAATTGGATCATACGATTTGTTCGTTTACGCACGACTTGCGTGTGTGTTTATCAATCGTTGGGTGGATGGATGGGTGGGTGGGGTGGGAAGAAGGGGGAAGGCCTCGTTTTGTGGTTTAGAATCATGAAAGGTAGTATCGTTATGGAGCGATCGCTATTTTATAATTTTTCGGATTTTTGTGAATTTTTCTTTTCCTTCTTCTTACTTTCTCTCTCTCTCTCTCTCTCTCTCTCTCTCTTTTTTTTTGTAATAGAAAAATGCGCCCTCTTCTTCCTTTTCTCTTTCTCTTTGGATTGTTATTATTATTATTGTTATTATTATTGTTGTTGTTATTATTGTTATTGTTATTATTATTGTTATTATGGTTATTAATTATAACAAGAGAACATTTTTAATTCGAATATTGAATAACAAAATTTTACTGAACGCGATTATTAATTTTTCCTCTTTCTTTTTTTTCTTCTTCTTCTTCTTCTTCTTTCCTCTTTTTCTTTTTTCTCTTTTCTTGTATCTATAACCAATGACTTCGTTTACATAAATATATACAAATGATAAATATTTGAATGGATAATAAACGATCAGTGAATACGATTGCAATTAGTAAGGGACACAGAATTTTATTACAAACGATTTGTATACTTAGACAGAAAGAGAGCAAGAGAGAGAGAGAGAGAGAGTAAGAGTGAGAGAGAGAGAGATAGAGATAGAGAGATTCATTAGAGAACAATAAAAGGTTCGATAAAGTGATCATGGATATATAAGAATCGAATGAGAATGAAGGTAATACAAATATTGAGGGTTCGTGTTAAGATAAAGGAGTACAATAACAATAATATTAGTAATAATAATAATAATAATAATAATAATAATAATAATAATAATAATGAGAAGGGTAGATATTGACAATTAGGGGTTGGAAATAATTTACTAAGTTCTGACCTTTCGCTTTCATCTCTTCTTTCCCTCGATTTTATGTGTTTGTTTGTGTGTGTGTTTGTGTTTGTTTTTGTGCTTTTTCCCTTACTCTTTCTTCATTTCTTTTTTTCTACTTCCCACCCTCCCTCCCAACCCCTCTTATCATCTTTTTCCTGCCAGGCAAACACGATAGCAGTCGCGCCTGATGCTGCTGCTTTAAAGAAATCTAACAAGAACCTTCCTAATAAGCGAGAGAATACTTCGTATAAACTCCGATGTAGTATCTAATGAAGTCTCTTGGGATAAGGAGGTGGAGGGGTGGGGTGGGAGGTGGGGGCAACGGGGAAGAGAAGAAAGCAGACCGGAAGATATAATATCGACTTGGAAAGTGTAAATATGTTTGTATCGAATGATCGTATCGATTATGAAATTAACTTTCTTTCTCTTTTGTTTTTTCTTTCTTTTTTTCTTTTTTTTTCTTTCGTTTTTTTTTTTTTTTTTTTTTTTTTTGTAATTGTCGTCGTCGTCATCGTCGTTGTCGTTATTTTATCGATCACTTTGAATCGAGTTTCACGAAAGTCTAGGTTTTTTTGTTCTTTCTTTTTTCCCTCCTCCCCCTTTCTACGATAGTCGAAAACTCTGTCGATTACTCGTATCGAACATTGATCAAGAGATATATCTTTTTTTTTTTTTGGTCGACCTATCGATTCCTTTTCTTCCTTTTTTTTTTTTTCTTTCTTTCTTTGTGAAGGAAAAGAGAAACGAAGAAAATCTTTCGGAAAGTAAAATATTTTTACGAAGAAATAGAACGGAAATTCTTTTCAAAAGAAATAATATGTTAATACATACATACATACATACATATATATATATATATATATATATATATATATATATAATCTTTATAGCAGTTATTTTTTTATTTTCTTTCTTTTTTTTTTTACAAAGGAAAAGAAAAAAAATGTTTTGAAAAAAAATATGTATATATATATAAAATCTTTACCTACTTTCGTGTAATCTATATTACATTTATAAAAATATCTATCTATGTGTATATATATATATATATATATATATATATATATATATATATATATATAATCTTTATAGCAATTTTTTTTTTTATTCTTTTTTTATTACAAAGGGAAAGAAAAAAGAATGTTTTGAAAATATATATATATATATATATATAAAATCTTTACCTACTTTCGTGTAATCTATATTACATTTATAAACATATCTATCTATGTGTACATATATATATATATATATGTACACACAAGTAAACACACACACACATGCACATACGAGAGGGAGCGAAGAAAGTGTCGAAGAATGTATTCGCTCTTTTCATAGAGAGCTGCAGCGGCAGGATGGGCAGAGAGGGGAGGGTGGTGGTGTTGGTAGGCTACTAGAAAAATCGATCTTGCTTTAAATAAACGTTGCTCCAGAAAATGTTTCGCGGCACGATATTAACGTTCCTGTCCTCGGTGCACGTACATTCTAAGATACATGGACGGTTACTTGAATACGTATTAACGTTGTACACGTGTGTGTGTGTGTGTGTGTGTGTGTGTGTGTGTGTGTGTGTGTGTACATTTTCCCGAGGCTAAATTAGCCGAATAAGAGATATATGGATTTGGAGCGCGCTGGCTAATTTTCACCTACCCGACGGATTCATTAAATACTCGTCATGTTAGAAAGAGACAGACAGACAGACCGACAGACAGACAGAGAGAGAGAGAGAGAGTGAGAGAGAGAGAGAGAGAGAGAGACATTCTCCATCTTTCGTACAAGTGAAATGTTTCATTTAGTTTGATATCTTTTTAACAAGACAAGATAAGACAGAAAGATAGAGAGAGATAGATAGAGGGGGGTGGGGTGTAAGGGATGAAGGTGAAAGAGTTAGGATAAATAATATATTATAAAATCTTATTTGAGATAACATTTACGTCAACACTCGTCGATATCATCAACCGTTTTATTTCCCCATCGACGGGATCCGTTAATTGTCAATCTTGACGGGTTACCGCTAACTCGTACCCATAGCTATACGTGAACTGTTAACCGAACAAGTTAGAAGACTTTGAATTAACTTCAACTCGCGGAGGTGCCACCTTTCTCGTCGTTATCCTACTCTTGGGATCTTGGAAAATCGAGAACAAGATGGCCAGCCGAGTTCTCCTTGTATATACGCATATATATATATATATATATATATATATATATATATATCCATGTATATATATGTATATCCATGTGTATATATATATATCCATGTATATATATGTATATCCATGTATATATATATCCATGTATATATATATATCCATGTATATATATGTATATCCATGTCTACTATATATATATGTATGTATGTATGTATGTATGTATGTATGTATGTGCTTGATACGTTCCAACACACACGTGGCAGTCTTCCTCTCGAGATAAGGTCGCCCGTTATCTTTCGAAAGTTCGCGTATAGCGTAACTGTATTTTCGCACGAATTCATGCCCAACTGCTCCTTTCTTCCTTCATTTTGTGAGAGGTGTACTTTTACGAAGGAAAAATAAAAAAAGAAAGAAAGAAAGAAAGAAGGAAACGGAAGAAGGAGGGAAAGAAAGATAGAGAACCCTTCAGACCTCCTCCGTCTACATCCTTCACTCCCGAAGGGGTAGAACAAAATGGGGGACGCATCCTTTAATCGCTAACTTTTGTACCATAGAGTGAGAGAGAGAGAGAGAGAGAGAGAGAGAGAGATATACACGCTAAAATGGTACAACGTCTTTTTCAATGTTTCGTCATAAATCACATAAAACGTCAATATCTCTGCAAAGTAAAAAATTTCCTATTATACTTAATCCTGAAAATTTCCTTTCATCTCGTCTTATGCGATGAGCTGTAAATCGTGTGTACACACACACACACACACACACACACACAGAGACAGACAGACACACAAACACACACGCAAACGCACAGCCTTTGCGGTCGTTAAATTTACCGTGGAAAGTATTATTGCAACTTTGGAAAATCCCCTACTACTATTACTACTACTACTACTACTACTATAAATCATCGTCGGGCACAATGGGACTTTCCAAACAATTAAAATTTTAATATATTAATCCTGATCTCTCTCTCTCTTTCTCTCTCTCTCTCTCTCTCTCTTTCTCTTTTTCTCTAACTTTCTTTCACTCGCTCGAAGGTATTGAAATTTTTAGAGGAAATCCTTTTAGAGAAATGGAAAGTTAAAAGGCATAAATGAAGCTTCGACTTATCGTTAAAATAATTTGCTGGGTACTCCAAGGACATAAAATATCTGATTTATCTCTCTGTCTCTCTCTCTCTCGCTCACTCTTTCTTTCTCACTCACTGTCCCTGTCCTTATCCTTATCCTTATTCTTGTATCCCTGTCCTTATCCCAATCCTTATATCCCTGTCCTTATCCCAATCCTTATATCCCTGTCCTTATCCCAATCCTTGTGTCCCTGCGTCCCTTTGTCTCTTTCCTTCCCTTACAATATATATTCCTTTAGGGTTTATATCCCAATAAGAAAGAGAAGAAAAATAAAAAAAGAGAAGGTATAAGGGTATTGAAGAGCACCTGGCAATCGTGCCGATGATGCACACAGGTAGCTAAGAATGCTAGTCAAGAAAGGTGGTAGGTAGGTACCTCCTTTGTGGTCTGTGCTCGAAGATGGTGATGGTGATGGTGGTGGTGGTGGTGATGGTGATGGTGGTCCCTCCCACGTTCGACATTGCCTGCACGGAAACATCCTTTCGAACTCGATCGGAGTCCTTTGTGTGCCACCTCGCGAAAGATGAGCAGCTGGCGATGGTGGTGATGGTTAGTGATGGTGGTGGTGTGGTAGTAATGGTAGTGGTATTGATGGTGCTGCTGGTAATGCTGATGGTGGTGGTGGTGGTTGGTGGTGAAAACGGAAGCCTTCCTTCGGGACCAGCTGGCCCTCGTATTACTTTCCTTTCGTTCTATCTCTCTTTCTCTTTCTCTCTCTCTCTCTCTCTCTCTCTCTCGTTTTCTTTCTCATCTTACTACCAACTACTACTATTACCGCTGCTACCTCTCTTTCTTTCTTTATGGTTTTTCAGCAAAAGGATCTTCCCTCTTCTCTATCTCTATCTCTTTTTATTCTTCTTCTTATTTTTTT
>OU426864.1:3710776-3714293 GCA_911387685.1 Dolichovespula media | reverse complement strand
TCTCTCTCTCTCTCTCTTTTTTCGTGACCGTGAAACTTACGAACCCTAAACGATTTTAAATTTGTTTTTCTGAACGTCAATTTCATTGATCGATATAAAATTTTTTTTTCTTTTTCTTTTTCTTTTTCTTTTTCTTTTCTTTTCTTTTTATTCCTTATGTTTGGTGAAACATTGAAATTTGAAATCCAATTTATTTATTATCACATACGTTATGTGTCTCGGTTGGTTTGTTTCGTTTCTTTATTTCATGATTATTATTATTATTATTATTATTATTATTATTATTATTATTATTATTATTATTATTAATAATAATATTATTATTATTTATTGTTCTATTTTATTTTATTCTTCTTTTGTGCGACGATGAAACTCGAAAAATTCTAATCGTCAATATAAAATTCGAGATAGAAACGCTTAAGGATTCTCATCTTCTTTCTCTCACTTCATTTACTATTTTCTATTTTTCTATTTTTCTATTTTCTCTTTAATACACGTATGAAACAATCTCGTCATTTGATTGTAATGATATTTTGATTAATAGACCTGTATATTCCCCATTTTGTCGTTACAATCGGATAATAGTTAATTATGTGATTTTACTCTTCGACGCGTCTCTCGCGAAGGCAGACACGCTGAAGTTTTATGGGGGCAAAACAAAAAGAAAAAGAGAAAGAAAGAAAGAACAAAAAAAAATAAATAATAATAATAATAATAATAATAATAATAATAATAATAATAATGACAAATGTCAATTAGTGGCACGCGTATTGATTTTTCCCTCGTCTCTCTCGTTTTTTTTTCTTTTTTTTCTGTTTTCTTTTTTCTATCTCTCTTCAAGGGATATTCAGATAACGTCGTTAGAATTGCGTTAGAAAATTATCAGTGGCAAACGGAAAGCGACCTGTTGCGTAAATTTTTCGATTCTTTTCGAGAGTTAGCACGTTTCCGTGGTACGTTACGTGTAATGGTCTCACTTTTGGACGATTCGCCGCCGTGTTGATGCCGGCCGAAGATCGAGCGTCTTCCGGTCGTTGACGTCACTGAAAAATCGCTTGCGGAAACGGACGATATATATCATTCTCTCTTGGTTTTTGTTCGGATTAGATCGAACTATCATCCCGGCTTATATAGTTCTTTATCTTTCTCTCTCTCTCTCTCTCTCTCTCTCTCTTTTTGTTCATCCCTCCGTCCATTTTCTTCTCCTTTTTTTGTTCGGTTTATTTTTATATCCTTTTTTTTTCCCCCTTTCTCTTTTTTCTTCTTTTCTATATTTTCCCTGATCTTCTCTTTTTTTCGTTTCGTAAAAAAAAAAAAAAAAAAAGAAGAAGTAGTAAAGAAAACTTGAAAACAATTAAGGACCATATTAAAAGTTCGTCGAAAGTTTATTCGATTCAAAAAGGAAACGAATGAATGAATGAATGAATGAATGAATAAAAAAATAATTCTCCCTACAATAAAAATTTTAATGGATTCGTCCCGCACATACGGGGGGTTGGGGGAGGGGAGGGAGGGAGGGAGATCTGTATTTTTTTTCCCTTGTTTAATTATCGCAACCTCATGGTGGTGTCGCGTTTGTTCGTCTTCTTTCACCACCTTCGTTTTTGTTTCTTTATTCTTATTCCCCCCCACTCCCAATCTTTTAAATAATCAAAAACAATAATAATAATAATAATAATAATAATAATAAAAAAAAAAAGAAAACAAAAAAGGAAGCGACAATATAAAAGTGGGACGACGAATTATTCGTTTTATATATATTTAAAAAAAAAAAAAAAAAAAAAGAAAAAGAAAAAGAAAAAAAAAAGGAACGAAAAAAAAAATCGAAAACGCAAAGAAGGAAAAAGGAGAAAAAAATTTGTTCTATCGTGTTATAAAACACGAAAAACGAGAGAGCTTCAAATGGATTTTTCGTTTCGTTTGTTTAAGGGAAATAAATTGATTTCTTTTCTTATTTCTTTCTTTCTTCTTTTTTTTTCCTTCTTCTTCTTCAAACATTGCATCTAACGGAGATGGCGATATAATATGTTAATGGAAAAAAAAAAAAAAAAAAAAAAACAAAAAAAACAAAAAGATCATTTTGAATATATCCATGGTAAAAACCGATGATATGTGAATGGTGGTTTATATATTCCAAACGTGTCTCTCGCTCGATGTGTTCCAAGTTTCATTAAATCTAGAGAGTGAGAGAGAGAGAGAAAGAGAGAGAGAGAGAGAGAGAGAGAGAGAGAGAGAGAGAGAGAGTTCCCATTGGCCTCCCCCCCTTTTCGCGATCGTTTAGAGCCTATATAAAGGGGGTTCATCGAGAAGGGGACGTTAAACTTGCTTTACGGTCGTAAGTGAGATTTCTGCGATGGCGCTTTAGCTTTTTAGTACTTCGCTTTTACGATCCTGTACCTGGCCCTTCTCCTTCACCTTTTCTCTCTCTCTCTCTCTCTCTCTCTCTCTCCTTTTTCCTTTTTTTCCCTTCTCTCTCTCTCTCTCTCTCTCTCTCGCGACGCTCTCTCGATGAGCTCCGTGTCTTATCAACGAATTCTTTATAATAATATGAACGTTAATTTTTTTTTCACATGCGAGTCGTTTTCTTTTTTGTTTCCTTTTTTTTTTTTGGTCTTTTCTTCCCCCACCCCCACCCCCACCCCTCACCTCTCATCCCTTTCCCTTCACAACACCTTTCCTCTTCCCTTCAACGATACTCCATCTTGTATATCATCTTTTATAGTAATTATGAATTGTATAACAAATATCAGGCAAATAATGATCGTCATCGTCATCGTCATCGTCATCGTTATCGTGATCATCGTCATCGTCATCGTTATCGTGATCATCGTCATAGTCGTCATTGTGATATTATATCGTGAAATTATAAATTGATAATACTTCGCGATATCGATTTGATTAAATCACTCGTACATCATATTTCGATGATATTATTTAATGAACCTTTTGAAGAGAGAAAAAGAGAGAGCGAGAGAGAGAAAGAGAGAGAGAGAGAGAGAGAGAGAGACCTTGGGTGTAACGTAACGCGATGGAAAAAAAAAAAAATAAGGTTATTCGTTAAGATACATAAGTTCGTCAGATTATTTATATATACACACGTGAGAATACATGTGTACGTCGAATAATACATACACGTTGACTTTTATATTTAAACTGCAGCGTGAAATTGCAATGGGGGTCCCTCGTGCATATCTCCTATCTCTCTTTCTCTCTGTCTCTCTCTCTCTCTCTCTCTCTCTCTCTCTCTCTCTGTCTTTTCTGCAAATAATGTCGTAACACACGGCGTACGAGAAAGTCTTGTTCGATAATTACAAAGACGGGTTGAAGTATCATTTGGCATTCTGTGGCGGTTGGGACGAATATGCATCAAGAAGCGCATCCACCCCCCCCCCCCGCCTCCTCCTTCTCCTCCTCCACCACCACCCTTGACGCATCGTGTTCCCCGTGAAAGGACGCTTAATGTTGGCCTCCCCGCTATATATGCAAGCTGCAGTTGCATGTGCAATGTGCACGCATA
>OU426864.1:3688276-3693276 GCA_911387685.1 Dolichovespula media | reverse complement strand
TCCTAATAATTATCTCTTCGTCGTTAAATTATTATTCGTATTTATATCTTGAATCAATCCACGTTTCGTGGTCAACGACGAATTCGTCCGCGAAACTTTTTTTTCCCTTCTTATTCTTCCCCTTTTCAAGCGATAATTCGAACGCGTGATTATCGAAAGGTTCAAATTTTTATTGGACGCTCACGTGTAAGGGGGTGGGTGGGGTTTGATCGTTATGGTGATGATGATCAATCGTGGTCGTGGTTGAGGGACGATGTATGTAACGTGGCTAATTTTCACAAATTAGAAAGAAAACGATGGATATAATTTTCTTTACGATTCGATCGAATATATCGATTAAATAATATTAAATCCATTTTTTTTTGTTGTGTCTTGTTTTTTCTCTTTTTTTTTTTTTTTTTTCACACGAACGATCGTTACTCACAATTAACGCGATTATCGATTTATCTTCCTTGCATATTATTATTATTATTATTATTATTATTATTTATTATTATTATTTATTATTATTATTTATTATTTATTATTATTATTGTTATTATTATTTTAAGTATTCGTCGGTTTATAAAAGCCTTTGGAAACGATCGAGGTTTCATATTATCGGTAACAACTTCTCCGGGTACACCAACGTTGAAAGTATATGCTCAACGGTACGGTCGAATCTTTGATCCGTACGATCGATAGATCGATCGTTAGTTACTATCGATCAAGGAGAGAAACCGATCGGTTACTAGAGAACGGGATCGTTCAAACCATTCGCGAGAATATCTCGATCGTGCCGATACGATAAATCAGTTCTTCTCTCTCTCTCTCTCTCTCTCTCTCAATCTCGTTCTATAGATACGTATTATATGTATATACATTTCTATCTCTGTCTTTCTCTTTCATATTCCATTGGACCTCCTTGTAACAACGTAAATCATCATTAGTAATGCCGGTTATTATGCTTTGCAGCATCTTCTTCTTCTTATTCACGTTCCTATAATATCTCTATCTTCTTCTACTTCTTCTTTTTCTTCTTCTTTTTCTTCTTTTTACTTCTTTCTTTTATTCTTTATATCTTTCCTTATCTCTCATCTCTTAGATTACGTAGTTCATACACGGAGTCAATAGAATTATTCACTCGGAATCTCCTCTTATCGATTTTTTTCTTCTTTCTTTTCTTTTCTTTATTTTTTTTCTTTCTTTCTTTCTTTCTTTTTTTTTTTTTTTTTATTGAAAACGATAACAATTCTATCGATTCGAGATTATTTTTAACTCGCACATTTTTACGATTACTTACACTTTCCTCGAATAATCACCGTTTTAGCGTCGCTATCTCTCTCTCTCTCTCTCTCTCTCTCTCTCTCTCTCTCTCTCTTTTTTGAGATCGATAGTAATCGACAATAGTAATTAGTACGCGTAATCTTACGATCCTTACGTTTATTACTCGTTGGTATCGTTCTTTACATTTTTCTTTCTTTATTTCTTTTTATTTTTCGTCTCTTTTCCCGTCTTTCCGTTCAAATTTTTGTCGGAATCAATGTATCGACGTTCAGAAAGGCGTTTTCACGACGTATCATTCAAATATTTCATTAGTTTTCAAGCTTCCCGTTTATGTTTCATTTTGAATTTTTTGTTTCTGTTTATTTACTTATTTATTTAATTTCATTTAAAATCGTATGCATCTATCTATTCTAGAGATTAGAATGATTCAATTATACATAATACGTACGCATACACAGCAATATTATATATACGCAATATTTCAATAATAATAATTATTATTATTATTATTATTATTATTATTATAATAATAATAATAAATATAATAATAATGATGATGATGTTGATGATGATGATGATTTAATAAATGTATACGAAAATGTTAAATCTCGTGCGTTTCAAAATCATGCACGAACATTTCGGACTACCTAATTAGTAGTATGTATTATCAGGCCTTCAAGGATGAAATTTGTAGAGAAAAGGCAAATCAGGCATTATTAATTACACATTTCATCCTTGACGACCTAATATATATATATAATATATATATATATAATATATATATATATATATATATACGTACACACACACAGAACAGCATATATATATATATATATATATATATATATATATATATATTTGTAAATAAGAGAAGTTAGATATATACACACACACACACACGCATCTTTAGGTATGTCAAAATATGGAGATTAGATATTCCCGCTTTGAAATTTGCCGCACGGCATCGACCACAAAAGTAACTAGGAACTTAACCGATAAAGCTACCGGTTGATTTCTAATTAAGGAACCACTCAGGGATCAGGGCGTAGTAGTAGTATTAGTAGGTATAGTTGCGTCCTCGTCACCACAACCGCCGGAAACCGCAGAACGAGAGAACGAGCAAACGAGAGAGAGAGAGAGAGAGAGATATGAGGGCGGAAGCTCCGTTGAATTCTAACACTGCTTACGAAGGACTCTCTCTCTCTCTCTCTCTCTCTCTCTCTCTCTCTCTCTTTCTCTCTCTCCTATCCCTATGAATATACCATGAACGTGTTGGTTAGATGCGTTGAGAATCCGCTACTGGCGTTAGGCCGATCATAATCACGGATTATTATTAATGCAACCTGTTCGAAGAGTAATAAACCTACGACATGGTGTTGCACCCCCCCCCCCCTACCCATCCCCCTCCCCACCGAGATAACTCCTCCTAGATTCTACTTCGTCTAATCTTACGTACTAAGTGGTTCACGATACCCCACCACCCACACTTAGACGAAGTTGTTGTTGACTGCTTCTAAAAGATCACGATGATCATGGCGACAATGATGATGATAACGACGATGAGATGATTACGATGATGACGACGATGACATGATTAGATCTTCGCGTTACTATTGACCGATCGACCAGTCGATGGATCGATACGATTGAACGTTCGATCGTTAGGATCGATCGAACATGATCGATCTATTATTCTCCTTTGTTGTACGATTTATAGATCGCATAACTAGTTTCTTTTCTTCCTCTCTTCTTCTTCTTATTCTTCTTCTACTTATTTTTTCTTTTCTTTTTTTTTTTTTTTTTTGTTTCCCCATTTCTTTCTTCGCGACGCAATCAACGTTAATCGCGATTATTTCAATTATAATTGAGTGGGTATATTTTGTTCTATTCCACGCATTGTTTTTTTCCTCCTTTTTTTTTTGTCTTTGTTTTTGTTTTCTTCTAAACAGATATCGAAAGAGAGCGAGAGAGAGAGAGAGAGAGAGAGAGAGAGAGAGAGAGAGAGAGAGAGAGAGTGGTGGGACGACGACGGACTCCGGTGGATTAATTTTTATCGAAGAAAAGAAAAGAAAGAAAGAAAGAAAGAAAGAAAAATTGATTGATTTATCATCGCGATCGAATTACGCGTCAGTTAAACTTCATCGGTGAATCTATTTAGGTTTCTTCGCCGTCCATCCGAGATAATAATAATAATGATAATTATTATTATTATTATTATTATTATTATTATTATTATTATAATTATAGTGATAAGAAAAAAAAAATGTAAGGAAGGAAGTACTAACGTTACGAAGAAATTTGCTTGAAACACTCGCGTTATCTGGAAACACGATATTATTATACTTTTGAGTAATTAATAGACCCGCATTGATATCGATGTACCCGTATATCATCGAGAATATTGTTACAGATTGTACAATGAATTTTGGATAGGCCCTCTCGTTAGATCGTATTTTCCTCTCCTTACGATGTAACGTTAGAAAGTGATCCTCGAGAGGGAAGGAAGAGTGTATTTTGATAGCCTAACGAGAGAATCCCTATCGTTATACATCGACAATTATTTCTTTTTTTTTTTTAATTTTTTTTTTTTTTTTTTTTTATTTCTTCTTCCTTTTGTTTTTAACGTAACATCGTTTACGATCGTGAAAACGATAATTTTCTTTATACTTTCCTTTCTTTTTCCTTATCTTTATTTATTCATTTTTTTTGTTTTTTTTTTTTTTTGCTTTCTCTTGAATAAACACGTCATTCTTTCTCACTGATAATATTTGTGCGCGCGTGTGCGTATGCCGTGTGTATTATTTCTAATGATATCGAGTTATATATAAATTGATGTACGTCGTTAATGAAATAATTAACAGGTATGAAGAAGATATTCGGATACACACACACACACATATATACACATATATCTCGATTAAAATAAAATAATACCAATGTAAATTTAATAGACAGAAACTATGTGTGTGTCTATGAATATACGCGATTGATAATGTAACAATTATCAGGATATCAAGAAGATATTCAGATATATATATATATATATTATATATATCTAATATATATATATATATATATATATATATATATATATATATCGATTAAATAAAATAATATCAATTTAATTCTAATTGACAGAAATTACGTGTATGAACGATTAATAATGAAACAATTACAAATATCTATATATATATGTATACATATATATATATATATATATATATATATATATATACATACATACATACATACATATCAATTAAGTAAATAATTCCAAATTTAAATCGAATACTTAACGTATATTGATACGATGAAGCGTAATCTGCATAATATATATTATCCCATCTATGTATATGCTATATATCTATTAAGAGATATGGGCAAGAGAGAGAGAGAGAGAGAGAGAGAGAGAGAGAGAGTGAGAGAGGGAGGGTGGAAGGGAGAGGGAGGGACGGCCACATGCGATGAAGGTACGAATGAGGAAACACAGAAATCGCCAAGTGCAAGCCAGCCGATATGTGGAGGCCGAAGAGGTTTCTATAAATAAATCTAGGATCGATGATGACAGGCCCCCTCCTCCACCCCCACCCCAACCCCTGATTGAAAAAGGATCGGAGAAGAGAAAAGATCGACCGTACGCGTTTATACTAAGCGCATCCGGGAAAAATAAAAATAAAATAATATAATAATAATAATATATAAAATAGTATATACATATACATATATATATATAT
>OU426864.1:3645776-3678276 GCA_911387685.1 Dolichovespula media | reverse complement strand
TAATCTTGATCGAAAAATCAATCGATATTTTTGTTTTTCTTTCCACTCCTTCTTTTTTTTCTTCTTTTTTATGCAGGAGCAATTCAAACATCGAAATATATATCTATATATATATATATATATATATATATATATATTTATTTATTTATTTATTTATCTGAGTTATCCTTTAAAGAGGCACGAGCTTTTAGCGTTATCAGGAGTTACAAAAAAAAAAAAAAAAAAAAAAAAAAGAGAAAAAGATCGTCCAGTCCATTCTTAAAATTTCTCGGATATTGTTATATGCACGAGTGGAAATATCAGCGAAGGACGAAGTTGAAGACGATGAAGATGAAGAAAAAGATAAAGGAAGAGAGAGAGAGAGAGATAGGAGTAACGCGTAGAATCCAAAGACTCGTCGAGTTCTCGAAGTCGTTTGCCGGCCGTGTTCGAACTCGGTTGACCGGTCGGACGGGCCGGGATTGGCCTTGCTCGAACACCTCGGACTTTCAGCCCTCATCATCGTCATCGTCTTCTTTGTTGTGTACGGGCTTCGGTTAACAAAGGAATCAAACCAGAACCTTAACGACGTTTGCCCTACATGATCGAGTATTATCATTTCGGATGACAAGTTTATGTGTACCAGGCTGTAGCCTAATATGTTCGACTCATTGTGTCAGACGGATGATGGTGGAGGAGGAGGAGGAGGAGGAGGAGGAGGAGGAGGAGGAGGGGGGGAGGTGGAAGGGCTGGACAGACAGGGCAGAGTGAGAGGGGGAGGCTCGTCGTAGTCGTGGTCGTCGAAGATTGGATTCTTTTCTCTTCTTTTCATTCCTTTTCCCTCCCCTTTTCCTTTCTTTTTTTTTTTTTTTTTTTTTTTCTTCCTTTTTTCTCTTTTTTTTTTTTTTTTTTCTTTTTCTCTTTCATTCTTTTTTTTTGTTTTCTTTTTTTTTTTACACCACGACGTACGCTCGTTCTCTAATATCGTGAAATTTTTTCACGGGTCGCTTGAAAGTTGCTTTATCTTTTTTCTTTGTCTTTTCTCTCTCTCTCTCTCTCTCTCTCTCTCTCTCTCTCTTTTTTATATTATTTTTTTTCTGTTTTCTTATTTTTTTTTCTATCTTTTTTATTTTTTGTCGATTTGACAGGGAGATCAAATTGTTTCTTATCTCGAGTATTATTCGCGTTTTGCATTCTTTCGTGATCGATCACGATCGAAACGTAGAAAGAAATCGGAGATTTATTGTCTTGCCTTTCCTTCAAGATCGTACTCGATCAATTTCTTTTTCTTTTTTACTTTTAGCGTTCTCTCTCTCTCTTTTTTTTTTTTTGTACTTTTACCGTCCGTTACTTCTCGTTACTTCAACGTTAATATTTTACTTACTTTTTTACCTTTTACTTGTCTCCGGTTTTATTCTTTTTCGTTTGTTTTTCTCCTTTTTTTTTTTTTTTTTTTTTTTAAATTGTTATGCACGTCACGTGTTCGATACACATATACGACACACGTCACGTGTTCGATATGTCCGTGTGTTATATTTTTATGATAGAAAAATTATAATGATTCATATCTACAGTGATACTACCATGAATCTCTTAGAAACGTATGTACAGTCCCTATTTATTTCGGATTTATCAATGATCGTCATTGATCATGATCGAATCGCGAGTAACGAGAAAGAAATATAGATAAGGAAAGAAGAAAAAGAGAAAGAAAAAAAAAGGGGAAAAAAGATAGGAAAAGGGAAAATATAAAACGTTCTATCTTTTCTGACGAATACTCCGCGGATCCCCCAAGGCTGAACAATGGAAACTCTCTCTCTCTCTCTCTCTCTCTCTCTCTCGACACACACACACACAGAGTCTTTCCAGGTTCATTCTATTCCTCCTCCTTGGACCGGTATGAGAAAGAAGAGTTGAGAAAGGGGAACGGAGGAGGAAAAGGTGAAGGGAGTGAGGGAAAGAGAGAGGGAACAGGATCAGGAGCAGCAGGAGCAGGAGCAGGAGGGTGGCAGGAGGAGGAGAGGTGTGTTAGGGAGGAGGGGTAGGGAGGAACGTGAGAGGAACACGGCAGGATACTCGATTTCCAAGCTCTCGAGACGGTGTTCCTCGTGAAGACGTTGCGTTGCGGCCGCCAATGCGGCTTCCGGCGATGCGATGCGGCTCTGCGGCGATGCGGCTACGGTTGCGACTCTTTCGTTGTGGCCGCCGTTGCATCGTTGCATCGTTGCATCGTTGCTATTGTCGTTATTGCTGCTATTGCTGGCGCTAGTACTGTGTTGATATGCTGTTGCTATTGCTTTTACTGTTGCCGCTGGTATTGCTGGTATTGATGGTGGTGTGGTGCTGCTGCTGGGGGCAAGCTTTGCTTTGTCCAGGAACCGGTCGACGTGCCTACCAGGAGGTTGGTTGGTTGGTAGGTAGGTAAGTTGGTAGGTAGGTAGATAGGTAGGTAGGTAGGTAGGTAGGTAGGTAGGTAGAGGTAGGCACGCATCGATCCTCAAATCGTGCTATCCAACGGAGCATTCGGTGTCCGTCTGAACCACCCAAGCTCCTAATAATAAATTTCAGTGAACGTTTGTCCGAACCATTTCTTTCTCTCTCTCTCTCTCTCTCTCTCTCTCTTTCTCTCTCTCTGTCACTTATAATTATATATATATATATATATATATATATATATATATATATATATATATATATATATATTGAGTCGTTCGGAAGAATTCGTGCCGATAATATTTTAATAATAATATTAATAATAATAACAACAATTATAATAGTAATAATAATCATAATATTAATAATAATAACAATAATTATATTAATAATAATAATAGTAATAATAATAATAATAATAAGAATTAAATAAGTGTATACTAAAATTTAAATCTCCTACGTTTTAAAATCGCCACGAACTTTCCGAACGACCCAGTATGTGTGAGTGTGTGCGCGCGCGCGCGCGCGTGTGTGTGTGTGTATTTTTTTTCTACCGTTTAGCTTGAGATTTTTCATATCTCGCGTAGGAACTTGTAAAAGATGATCAATTTTAATCAATTTTCTTTTCATTTTTTTTTTGTTTTGTTTCTTCTTCTTCTTCTTTTTCTTACTATTATTATTATTATTATTATTTTTCGTCGTTCACGATTTATCATTCCTCTTCGATATACGACGATTATTTCGAATATTTATATCGAATTTCTATTTAACTTATTTCGAATTTCCACTTAAATTTCCACTTAAGCGTTTTTTTAACGCCCTGCGTCGGCGTGTCCGGTCAGTGTTTTATAATTATCGTACCGTTCGATCGCTTCGACGAAGAAACAATAATTTTTTTTCATAATTATTCCGATGAAGGAACAATAATTGGAATATCAGAGACATGTTTGACCGATTCGAAAAACGTGTCGTTTATAATAAAAATCTCACGGCATCCGATAAAACTATCCCACTGAGGACTTCGAAGTGTCCTCAAAAGATAACATTTTTATTCGGTTTCTTCTTCATCTTCTCTCTCTCTCTCTCTCTCTCTCTCTCTCTCTCTCTCTCTCTCTCTTTCTTTCTCTCTTTGTTAATACGATCAACGTAATTAAACGTTTAAACGTTATCGATACCATCATCGAAGTTAACTTATAATTCTCGTCGGTATGCCCATTGAAAATAGTCAGTTTATCAAAGGATACTCTTGGTGGTTGGTACTTTACCTTTGAAATCCCTGTAGACCGAAAGCTATCCACGTAATCGGAACAAACTCCAACCCTTTTGCTTGCTCTCACTATCCATGAAAGTTTGCAATGATCGTTGAATTTAAATTTCGAAGTCGATCTCTTCATCCCTCCCCCTACCCGCCCTTTATAACATCGCCAGTATCCCAGTATACAAGTATACCAGTATACCAGTATACCAGTACCATCGTAATCGCCATTACCATCGGTGCACAGCCCCTGATTTCTCATTTCTCTCTTCATACTTCTATTATAACTTTAAACAAATTTATCCAAATACGATCTATAATATTAACCGTATAGACTAGAAAACAGGTCTTCTTTATTGCCGTCAGAACCTGTTACTGACAAAACTATTCTCTCATTGCACGATATCATACGTTTATTTACCGTGCGTACATCCTATTAACGTCTATCGCACGCGGTGCGTATATATACATATACATAATACATATATACGTGTAGGAGGCATATATCTCGAGGTAGAAATTGATTAGATCAATCATAATGCAGTATACTGCTACTACTTTGTAAGGTTTTGAATTTTTCGTTCTATGATTTAACACGTTTCATTACCTTGCGTAAGTATTTATCATTATAACCGTGATACGTATTTGCAAAAGATAGGATATGGGATATGGGATAGAGATAGATAAATTGAGATAGAGAAAGAGATAGATAGATAAATAGATAGATAGAGGTAGATCGAGAGAGAGAGAGAGAGAGAGTGTGTGTGTGTGTGTGTGTGTGTATAAGAAAAAAGAGATAGAAGAGAGGGTTAAAAGAGGAACGACGATATTGGCTTGGTGTTTAGGCGTTTCAGGTCGAAGCCAGCCGGACCAGTCGACTTGCATACCACGCCAGGTTCGCAGGCAGCCTCTACCTGCATTCCAACCTACCAGTCGACCTCATTCCGCCATTATACTATTTCATTTTCCTCGAACGTTCGCTCTTTTCTTCTATTCTTCTGTGAGCCTCGGACGTTCACGACGACGACGACGACGACGACGACGACGACGACGACGAACTACGACGACGAACTACGACGACTATGATTATAACTATGATTATGACGACGACGAGGATAATGACGATGATGTTTGACGGTGAAAGGAAAAAAGTGAAAGAAAAGGAAAGAAAAGTAAAGAAAGAACGAGAAGAGAGAAGTTGTCACGTTAGTAGTCTTCTCACTTTTGTTTGTCCCCCTTTGTTTAGCTACTACGTACTATCGATTTATTTAGACGACACTGATTTTATCAATAATATTTCTATAAACGAAATTATTTCTAAATAGGTCTTCATTTACCACGATATTCATTTATTAACACGTGTGTATATATATATATATATATATGTGTGTGTGTGTGTGTGTGTGTATGTAAATGGTACGCTCGGACATATTATCCGTCAATTATTTATTGACTCTATCAACGAGATCACGAAAATTTGACTAATTAAATATTCCTTCATGAATATTATTTGCCATGGGATATATTGTAATCCTATATGAATAAACCAGCCGCGTTACGAATATTGGCCCAGATTAAAATAAAGCCCTGATAACGAAATAACCGCGACGATCACACGAGGCACCTGACACTTGACAAAGAGTTAAATTATTAATGGTTTAATATTATGTGTGTGTGTGTGTGTGTATAACATATATATATATAAGGACATCCCGTTAAAACGGTACAACCGAGTTTTAAACAGTTACCAGAAAATGGTCAGAGATAACGTTTAATAACGTCGCACGTTGCATGTGCATGTGCACATGCATGTGCATCTGCACGTGGGCATTGTATGTATGTATGTATGTACGTGCGCGCACTATTTCACATTCTCATTTCAAATCGAAACCAAACTTAACACGTACGAAACTGGTTCGTTAACGAGTTCACGTTTTTCCCCATAAACGATGTCTCTCTTTATTATCGAATTCGTATACATACATACGTACGTATATATATATATATATATGAAATTTTTTACGAAATAATATCTCGATATATAACGTCAAGTATTCTCGCACAAATTTTCTACTTACTTTAATTGATAGTTCAATTAGAGAATGACCCAGCAAGCTTCAATTGGTTTCCTATATATATATATATTTGAATTATATAAAAGTTTTCCAAAGTACGCGAACATATTCGTTGGAAATATTTGCGTAGATATTAGAGAAATGCGGAAAATTATTCGAATATATTTTTACACTTTCGCGAAAAAATTCTTTTTTCTTTCTTTTTTGTTTTTTGCTTTTAGTAATTTCTATGACCACATTTTAATAACTTTTATCGCGAAACTAGCGTGAGATTTGAATTACAATAAGCTCGATAGAATCATGCTAACTTTTCTCTTTATCTATAGTTAGCTAATACACACGCGCTACCCCTTTTCGAGGTAAGCGAATCTACCCTTCTCTGTTTCACTCGTGCCTTCCTTTGCGGCTTCGTTTCTCTCTCTTTCTCTCTCTGTCTATCCTTCTCTCTCTCTCTCTCTCTCTCTCTTTCACTCTCTTTCTCTTTCTCATTCAGTGAAGAAGTTTGTGGCTCTCTTCTTTCAAGCTGGGGACGCGCTTAGATCCGTAAATTACCAACTTCCCTTTATTGCGACTGTCCACTTTCGTTACGAGGCGATATACTTTGCCTCTTTATTTTTCTCACTCACTCTATCTGTATATATATATATATATATCTCTGTCTGTCTGTCCGTCAGTCCCTCTGTCCGTCTGTCTTACTTCCTCTTTCATCTTCTGCATTAATCCGTGTAAGCGCGCGCGCGCGTTACGTATTCTAATATCTTCATTATGGATTATATGCTACGTCATTATTCTCTTTTTCTTTTCCTGCCCTCTTTTTTCTTTCTTCTTTTTTATTTATTTATCTTGTTTCATTTTTTCGCAAGTCATTCATATCCCAAAACGCCTCGACAATTTTCATTTCGCTTACCTCGTTTCGTTTCGTTTCATTTCATTTCATTTTATTTATTTATTTTTTTTCTTTTTAATCATTTCTTTTAACGTAAAAAGAGAAGAAATCTAACACACACACACACACGCACACACACACACACACAAAAAAAAGAGAGAGAAAAACAAAATTTCGTCTCCAACGTGACAAACTAAATATAACCTGATTATAACACTGTTACGAAAGTCGATTCATAAATAAGTAAAAGAAAAAAGAAGAAAAAAAAAAAAAAAAAAAAGAAAGAAAATAGAAAGAAAGAGAGAAAAAAAAAAAGAAAAAAAACCATCGAAACGATGGAAAACCAAAGTTACGTTGTTAAAGCGAGACCACCACCGAAGGTGAACGATTTCACGTAAAACGGATAGGCCGCTTGTATTCTATGGGGTTTTAATGAGATAGTTTCTAACAAGACGTGGTATAGAAAGAGAGAGAGAGAGAGAGAGAGAGAGAGAACACGATGACGACGAAAACGAAGCAATTAATCGCGCCATAGCCTATGATAACCGGGATACGATCTAATTACAACGTTGTAACGGACCGAATGGACGATTTAATGGCGATTACAAACGTCCGGTTGGTAGGGGGTGGGGAGGGGGCGGAGAGGAGAAGGGGATTGCCGAGTGGTAGTTGTGGCTCGTTGTTAGTGCTAGAGAGTATATGTTTATAATCGATAAATTCCTTAATCAGTATCGATATATAGATATGTGATCACGGAGCTACTCCAAAGCGATCTACACAAGATCATCGTCAGCCCGCAGCACCTAAGCCCAGATCACATCAAGGTCTTCCTATATCAAATCCTTCGAGGTAAGTTCATCCATTATTCTTTATTCTTCTTTCCCTTTTCTTCCTTTTTTATTTTTTATTTTTATTTATTTATTTATTTTATTCCTAATCCTTCTTCTTATTCTTCCTCGTTCTCTTCTTCGATCTTCTTCTTTATTGTTCTTCTGTTTTTTTTTTTTTTTTTTTTATTTTTATTTTATTTTATTTTATTTCACTCGCTATGCACAAGTAATATAAAAGTATATTTGCGAGTAACCAGCCGTGTCGTCGACGATGCTTATTCATTATTTCGCGTTGGCACACAAAAATATATATATATATATATATATATATATATATATATATATATCGAGGTGGCGAGGGTGGAGGGGGTACTTCAAGGATGTAGTAACAAGAAAAGAAAAACAAAAAAAAAAAAGAACACACACAAAACACAAATTATTCGCGATTTATCCACGTTAAGCGTTAACGAGATACCTGAAACTCCTTAATAATCGTAATTGTTGAATACTTTGATCTAGTAAAAAAAAAACAACAACAACAACAACAACAATAATAATAATAATAATAATAATAATAATAATTCATAATAACATTAATAATAATGATTAATCTTAAACTATATAAAAAATTCCATCGACGATGCGAGGTTATTAGGAAAATAAAATTAAAGGAAATTAAAAGGAATAATAATAATAATAATAATAATAATAATAATAATAATAATAAAAAAAAAATTAAAAGGAAATTAAAATTGAAGAGGAAAAAAAAAGAAACGAAAGAAAAAAATAACCACACTGTCCAAGTATTATTAGCGAGGAACGAAACGACGATATAAAAGAGAAAGAAAAAAATGAATGGAGAAAAGGAGTATATGTAATACAAAATGGGATATTTTTGGAATGGGAAGGAAGGAAGGAAGGAAGGAAGGAAGGAAGGAAGGAAGGAAGTAAGAGGAAGATGGCGACGAGGACGGATCAACTTGCCTTCTCTTATGGCTGACGTTGTAATGTTTACGGCAGCTTGCTCGAAAGCACCACCAGGCACCACCAGCAGATTACATTCTCTCTCTCTCTCTCTCTCTCTCTCTCTCTCTCTCTCTCTCTCTCTCTCTCTCTCTCTCAACTGTCAACCTCTAGAGAAGGTCATTTTGACAGAGCATTACGAGCTGTTCGTGGTTCGTTACACTCGACTCAATTTCCTGCAACGGCTCTCGAGAAACGGCAACCGCCAAAATGTACGAGCAATTTGCATGACTCCCTCTCTCTCTCTCTCTCTCTCTCTCTCTCTCTCTCTCCGTCTCCATTTAGCTCTATCTTTATCTCTCCATGCGCATATACATCTACTATCTATTTATCTATCCCACTCTGAACAAGACACGCGTCATTTTCTCGTACGAGCACCTCTTCACTGTTAAATAATGTTCGCTCTTAACAAACATCGTAAGATACTACCATCCCCCTCCCACAAAACCCAAAGAATATTATTTAACGTCGGGTATAGTAGATTTCTCGTTGAAACGATATCGCATTTTAAACGGCGATCACTTTTTAACGGATGGACGTGGAAGTGAAAGTGAAAGATAGAAAGAAAGAAAGAAAGAAAGAAAGAAAGAAAAACGAATACGAATGGAATCCAAAAAAAAAAAAAAAAGAAAAAAAAAAGAAAGAAAAAATTTCCAAGTTCCTAAACAATACGTTTTCCTAAACGTTATAGTCTTTCAAATGAAATACTGAGAGACTGATTACGCGCCCGTTTGTATATGCTTGATATGTGCGTGCGTGTATCGACAAGGAATCGATGAAAGAAAGAAAAGAGAAGAAAGAAAGAAAGAAAAAAAAAAGAGAGAAAAAAAGAAAAATAAGACGACGAATGATCGAATCCGTCAGAGATAAACTGAAGTGTAAATTGAGCTTGAAAATAATACTACCGTCACATTGTCCAAAAATCTAATCTACCGATTCGACGTCGTCGAAGTAAAAGAGACTGCGTTAAGAAAAGAAAAAGGAAAGAGGAAAAAAAGAAAATAAAAGGATAGAAAGAGGAAAGAAGGGAAAGGAAAGAGAGAAAGAGGACAGAAAAAGGGAAGGAGACGAATCGAAGGATGATAAAAGAAAAAAGAAAAAAAAACAAAAAAAAAACAAAAAAATAAGGGAGGGAACGAGTCGAGGGAATAATTGAATTAGAAGAAAGTCGAAGAAGGTTTCGAAGATAGCCTAAGAAAGATTTCACGAAAATTCTACACTGATTTTTTAATGGGGATCGAAATCGTTAGGTAGGCAACGACGGATGTAACGATTGCACTAGGATCGACCGGAAATTTTTAACTAAGTGGAAGAAAGACGAGGAGGAGAGGGAGAGAGATAGATATATATATATATATATATATATATATATATATATATATAGAGAGAGAGAGAGGGAGAGAGAGATGGATAGATAGAGAGGGAAAACTCTTGGGAGTAATTTGGAATAATCAGAGTCCACTTTAAATTACGGTAAAAGAGAGATAGAGAGAGTGACAGAGAGAAAGAGAGAGAGAGAGAGAGGGAGAGAGAGAGAGAAGAAAAAGAGTAAAAGAGAAAAGAGATGGAAGGAAGAGAAGTGAAGTTGAAACTTTTGGTCTCTCTTCTCTGTGTTAGATGGGTGAGGTAAAAAGGTATTCAAGCACGTCCGGTTTTCCAAGAAGGGCTCCAAGGGAATGGTAGAGCTGGCTAGTTGAAATTTTACGAAATCCTTGGAAAGGGAGTAGAGAGAAAAGGAAGAGACGATGAAGGAGTAAGAAGTGGAAGAAGAAGGAGAAGAGGAAGAATAAGAAGAGGAAGAAGTGGAAGAATAAGAAGATGACGATGAAGGGGATGCAAAAGGAGGGAGAAAGGGTGACGGGGAGGAAGACAAAAAAATATCAAGGAAACCAATGGCGGGTGAGGCGGAGGGGAAGTGAAAGGAAGGAGAAAAGAAAGGAGTGTGCTTATAAAAATCCATGAAGGCATATTGCTTGCTGCAGCTACTGCAGCTACTGCAGTTACTGCTGCTGCTGCTGCTGCATCGTTGGAAATGACGAGAATCCGTGGTACTATGAGATAGACGAGACATGACGACGGCAAGCCTTTCTCTCTCTCTCTCTCTCTCTCTCTCTATCTTCTCGGCTGGGTAAATAGGATCGTTTCTATTCATCCCTCGGGATCATCCTGGGGACTCTCGACGATGCCCGATAGACGACGACGATCTCTCTCTCTCTCTCTCTCTCTCTCTCTCTCTCTCTCTCTCTCTCTCTCTCTCTCTCTCTCTCTCTCTCTTTCTTTATACATTGTCTGCTTTCCTAGGGAATTATCATCTTCTCGTTCGTGTTATATCACGAACCAGACTTCTCACGACCGTCTCCATTTTTGTGTTTTACCTTTTTTTTTTATTTTTATTTTTATTTTTTTTTTTTATTTTAACACCGTTCAAATACTTATTATTCACATCCTATCTCGATACTTTGTAAATCGAAAACAAATTTTTATAACCCCCCCCCCCCTCCCCATCCATCCATCTAACCCAACCACCACCCACCACACCCTGTTTGCAAGCGTTCGTCCGGAGTATTAAATTCGACTTGTTTTTTTCCTTTCTTTTTTTCTTTTTTTTTTTTTTTTTTTAATTAGATATAGAAAAATCGATCCCCTATTCGGTTGATAATAACCTTTCACATTTTTTTCTTCTTTTTCTTTTTTCTCTTCTTTTTCTACTTTTTCTTCTTTTTCTTTTTTTTTTTTTTTCCCCTTTCGTTCTACAATCACATCTGACATCTTTTGTGAAGGACTTTAGAGAAATGTATTTTATCCGTTATCTTAATTTACATAAATTATCGTCGGGGGAAAAAAAAGAAAAAAGAAAAAAGAAAAAAAGGAAAAAAAAGAAGAAGAAGAAACAACGAGACGAGAGAATTTCAAAATGTTTAAGAACGTTTTGAAAAGAATCGACGAGATAGAATCTTAGATAAATATTTTTCTTTCTTTCTTTCTTTCTATCTTTCTATACTCTTGTCTTCTCTTTACTTTTCTTTTAATAATTTGAAAGAACTTCGGCCGATCGAACCGATACGAATTTTTCTCTTTACTTTTCCTTTTTCGTTGTTTTTTTCATTCTTCGTCTTCTTCGTCTTCGTCTTCGTCCTCGTCTTCGTCCTCGTCTTCGTCTTCGTTTCAATTTGTCAATAGACAGATATCATTTGAATGAGAAAGAACATTGATTAATATTTTGCATAAAGTTCTCTCCGTTATTATATATTTCACGTAGCTACTTGAAGGTACAAAGATAAAAAGAATAAATAGTCGATATTAAGGATCCATGAGAGAGAGAGAGAGAGAGAGAGAGAGAGAGAGAGAGAGAGAGAGAGAGAGAGAGTGAGAAAGAGAAGGATCTATCTTCGGGTGCTTGGCGTATCGGGGATGCAAAAGATTCTTGAAAAAGAAAGGGACGACGGGGTAGAAAGAGAGAGAGAGAGAGAGAGAGAGAGAGAGAGAGAGAGAGAGAGAGAGGTCCTTGCAATTTTTTTTCTTTTTGATCTTACCGCGAGAAGCAGCGACTTTGTGATTTCCGCCGGATGAAAGGGTGGCTTTCTTCTAAAGGATCGAACGAGTGCTGCCGTTGCGATTTCTCACGTACGCTTTGACTTTCTCCCTCGTCTCTCTTCTCTACCCCCCCCCCCTTCCCTTCTACCCTCTCCCACTCATTCTCTTTCATTCTCTTTCTCACGAAATTTCATTTCAAAGGGAGAAGAAGAAGGTTTTATATATATATATATATATATATATATATATATATATATATATATATATATATAATTCGTGTGTTTGTGTGTGTTTGTGTGGCGTGTGGTGTGTGGTGTGTGTATTACACGAATTTTACGATCCTTTCGTTAAAGTTCGGACAACGAGAGAAATATAACCGAATGATCGTTTTTTCTTCTTTTTATTTTCTTCCCTTTTATTCATTCATTCATTCATTCATTCATTCATTCATTCATTCATTCATTTGTTCTCTCCAAATTTTTAACAATATTTTCAATACGATCTTGATTCGTTCTTTTTATTTTTTTTCTTTCTAATTGCATCCCTTTTCGACCAAGCGTATAGGAGTATCGAGAAAATAAGGAATGTAATATTATTATTGTTTCAAAGTACCACTTATTTATTTATTTGTTTTTTCTTTTGAATTTCTTTTCCTTTCTTTTTTTTTTTTTTCTTTTTTTTTTTCTTCTAATCACCCTAGACGGACACGTTCAGTCGATTTATTATTTGGTATTCATTCCGACGCGATGAAAGCGTGATACATTTGCAGTCTCGTTTTCTTCTTCTTCTTCTTCTTCTTCTTCTTCTTCTTCTGCTTTTTTTCTCTTTTTTTTTTTTTTTTTTTTATTATTGTTTCTTTCCCTCATATTCCCTCTCGTTATACGCAGTCGTCGTAGCTTTTTTCGATCGAGCCAAATGATCGAAATTATTTGTCCGGATTTTTCTCTCTTTTTTTTTTTTTTTCCTTTTCCTTCTTTAAATCGCCCGTGAAAATCCAACGATCCGTCGAAAACGCATATTTTACACTTGGGATCGGTAACTGGCAAGCGGAGTGCGAACACGCGCAGCAAAATGATTTATACGAGCGACGACAGCGATCACGAAATGCGAGATGCGATATTCGAAATCTGTATGATTGGTTGGGGCTATGGTCCGACGAGTGCTGAATGACGTGTGCCGAGAAAGAGAGAGAGAGAGAGAGAGAGAGAGAGAGAGAGAGAGAGAGAGAGAGAGAGAGAGAGAGAGAGAGAGAGAGAGAGAGAGAGAGAGGAATATCATCGGGGACTAAAAAAAAAAAAAAGAAACAAAGAAACAAACAAACAAACAAAAAAAAAGAGAACGAGAAAAAAAAATTGAAAGAAAAAAATAATGGCATCTTTTTATTGAAACGCATCTTTCGAAATAAATTTCTACGATCATATTCGCCATCATATATATATATATATATATATATATATATATATATATATATTCAATGACAATAATATTTGTTAATCGTGCGTATCATGCTAAAAAAAAAAAAAAAAAAAAAAAAGAAAGAAAGAAAGAAAAAAAAATGATTGAATCCAACGAAATCGCACGCGCGCGCTATTTACGTTTCGACGATTATTATAGGCGATTGGAACGATCGTAACGCCGACGACGACGACGACGACGACGCTAATTATCGATTCGAATGGTCGTGAACAGAAAAAAAAAAAAAATAGAAAAAAAAAAAACAAAAAAATACAATTGTTTCGATCGAATCATTTATCGCGATGGTAAAGCGTTTTTTAACATTCTATATACATTTATAGATGAACGGATTTATGGAAAAATATGTACATACCTAAAGGCTAGTGAACCGCGTCAAGATCGACCGGTAGACGAGGCCGATGATCTTCGAAGATCGTAGAAAGATTTACCGAGAGGATAGAGATAGAAATAGAGAGACAAAGAGAGAGAGAGAGAGATAGAGACGGAGAGAAAGAGACAGAAAGAGAGACGAAGATAAAGAGAGAGAGAGAGAGAGAGAGAGAGAGAGAGAGAGAGAGAGAGAGAGAGAGAGAGTCGATCTTCTCACGGGTTGTGCGTTTCGGTCGTTCGAACTTTCCCACCCGGTATAAGGTGGCACGTAAAGCCCGGACAGATAGAGCAGAGAGCTCCTCTTCTTCTCTTCTTGACTGGTCCGAAACCAGTCCTACCGCCGCCCATCCGTGACCCCAGACCCCGTCATCCGGTCGGTTGCTCACCACGATGTATTCTCTCTCTCTCTCTCTCTCTCTCTCTCTCTCTCTCTCTCTCTGTCTTCCTCAAGCTCGCTCTTTCTATTTCTCATTCTCTCTTTCGCTCTCTTTATCTTTTCTTCTTTCGTGATCTTTTAATTAACGAGTTCACCTTAACAAAGAAAAACATGGATGATATCAAAAGTCGCCTCTTTCTAAACCCGCCGCTTTACTCTTTGTCTTATTTTATATATAAATATATAAATATATATATATATATATATATATATATATATATATATATATTATATATGTATGTATGTATAGATATTATTTCTTAAATATCTTCTTTCAATCAAAACGCAATTGGTCGGACTGAATATCTCGTTCAAAAAAAAGAGAGAGAGAGAGAGAGAGAGAGAGAGAGAGAGAGAGAGAGAAAGAAAGAAAGAAGAGAAAAGTGAGGAAATAAAGAAGAAAAAGAAGGAAAGAAATCCCGATATGATCTTGTTCGAATATATTATGTATTATCAGTCTATCGCTCAAAGTCACAATTGCACAATTCGACACTCAAGTGGATGTCCGATTGTGACGTAATCGTCAAGAGAGTTGCAACGAGAATCACACCGATCGCTATTTCTCTCTCCCTCTCTCCCTCCCTCCCTTCCTCTCTCTCTCTCTCTCTCTCTCTCTATCTCTATCTTTCTCTTTTTCTCTCTCGGTTGCTCGATTCGAGCTGTTGAAGTTTCGTATTCGCGAGGCGTGCTTGTTTTATTTAAACGACCTCTCTCTCTCTCTCTCTCTCTCTCTCTCTCTCTCTCTCTCTCTCCTTCCTTCCTCTCTCTTTCTCATTCTTTTTCTATCTCGTGCAAACGCACTCTTAACGAGTTTTCCGTCCTCGGAAACGTGCCATCGATTCTACCATCCTGTATACATATACATACATACATACATACATACATACATACATAAATACATACATACATACATATATATATATATATATATATATATATATATATATGCACGTATTTAACTGCATTACGTAGATAAGATTATAAGGAGTAATATGGAACATTATTAACAACAAAGATGTCGACTCAACAAAATCAGCCCAGTCTTATATGAAAAAAAAAAAAAAAAATAAAATAAAAACAAAAATAAATAAATAATAATAATAACAACGACAACAACAACGTCCTTACGTTATTTAACGTAACATTTTTATTCGTTAAATAGAAATATCGTAGTATATATAATGATATATCGATTAGGTTGGGACCAAATATCTAGAGTATAGGTAATACTGCTACTTGTCCAGTAGTCAAGATCGGTGCTTAGTCAGACGTCGAGTCCGACGTTACGTTCTATCGTGTAAGCAAGAATATGTCTCCTCCTCCTCCTCCTCCTCCTCCTCCTCCTCCTCCTCCTCCTCGTTTATATCCGATCGTCCTAGTTTCTTTGCCATTATATCTGGTCGGCCAAATTTTATGAAAACGTTGTCGATATACATACATACATATATACATACATACAAAAATCCGTACGGAAATAGAATTTTCTTTTTGCGTCAACTTGTCCAGTATCGATCTCGTGGCAAATTTAAACAAAAAAAAAAAAAAAAAAAAAAAGGAAAAAGAAAAACCAAGAAGAAAAAACCAAACCAAAAAAAAGAGGACAAAATAGAAAAACGGGAAATCGAGAAATATATGAACAAATAAATAAATAAACAAACGAATGAATGAAGTAAATAAAAGGGGGGGGGGAAGAAGAAAAAAATAGTAGTAGTAGTAGTAGTAAGGAAACGAGGTTTAAACGCGGCGCGTGTTCTTCGACGTGTGTGTGTGTGTGTGTGTGTGTGTGTGTGTGTATGCGCGCGTGTGTATGTGTTTCGCATGCAAATGAATGGTGGCTGCATATTCTCGATCGCTCGAAATCGACCGACAAGGAGGTTAACGACAGGTGCCTGATCAAGGACAATGTACTGGCAACTGGTAGAAGCCAGGCGATTGTACGTACCGATGACCTTGCTTACGTTAATACGCGACGCAGTCAGTCCTTTGAGACCTTGACTTTCGTACAAGCCCGACGCGTACCAACGCGAATAAATATATACGCTCTCTCTCTCTCTCTCTCTCTGCCGCTTTCTTTGCTCACTCATTTCGTTTAATCCTTCCTTTTTTTTTTTTCTTTCTTCGTTTCTTTCTTCACAAATTTTCTTTCTCATTCTCTTTATCTTTCTCTCTTTTTCTCTTCCTCTGTGTGTGTGTGTGTGTGTGTGTGTGAGAGAGAGAGAGAGAGAGAGAGAGAGATTCTCTATCGATCCGCGCCGTCCGACGCCCCTGGAAATGAAGAAACGATGAATCGACATCGACTTTGGGTGAATGTACATGCACATGCACATGCACATGCACATGAACATGCGCTTTCACACGCACGGGCACATGCACACGCATAACCAAGTACGATGAACCCAGAAACGTCGATTCAGGCTGACCTAAGATATTGCAACTCTCTTTGAATTGTTTCATTTAACCAAAGATATTTCATACCTTCCCGTAGATCTCCCCATTTCTCTCATCTCTTATTTCTTTTATTTCCCTTTTTTTTGTTTTTTTTTTTTTTTTTTTTTTTTTTTTTTGTGTTTTGCCTTCGTTCCAGTTTTATTTGTTTCCTTTTAATTTTCGTTACTATCGCTCATACCGATGCCATCGTTGATATTTTTAATAGAATAGCAAATGGAATCTTGGATTGGACGAAAGAGAGAGATTGAGAGAGAGAGAGAGAGAGAGAGAGAGAGAGAGAGGAGAGCGATAATCAAATGACTACGAGCGCATAGTCATCATAGTATCTTGCATTACATATTATTAGATTTAACGATGTTGCACTATAAACCATCATTCCAGTGTCTAAACATAAATGAAGTTACAAACGTCATCGTTAATGTTACTAATGAAGTTAGATAGAGCAACAAAGACTCTACTAGGATTATGAGATAAAGAGAAAGAGACAGAGAGATAGAGAGATAGAGAAAGAGAGAGAGAGAGAGAGAGAGAGAGAGAGAGAGAGAGAGAGATAATCAAATGACCATGCATCTAAAGTCATCGCACGATTTCTTGCCGTGCATATAAGATTCAACGACGTTGCACCATATATATATATATATATATATATATATATATATATATATATAGTGCCGAATCGTTTCGATGTCCTCAACGTAAACGAAATTACGAACGAAAACGTCATCGTCGATTTTATTGACGAGAGTATCTTTCGTATTCTAACTCGAAGGACGACGCATTACCATTCTCGGCCAATGAATCGAGAGTGAGTCGGCGAAGAAATTTTGCGAAATAAAAAATTTGATTACGTTCGATGGAGAGAGTGATGAAACGAAATTAAGAAAAAAAAAAAAAAAAGAGGAAAGAAAACCATGGAGATAATATAAGCGATCGCGTTTAACCGGTGAAGATAATCGAAGCCCGACGTAATTGAGAAAACGACTATGATACTTCCGTTAAATGAACTCGTAAAGAGATAATAATAGTACGAACAATAAGAATAGTGCTTAGACGGTTGTGCGAAAGAGAGAGAGAGAGAGAGAGAGTACGACGGTAGAGCGACGCGGCGCACTTTCTTTGTGAATCAGCTGATCGATCGCGTCGCGAAATAGGAGAAGAAAGAGGAGTGAAGAAGAAGAAGTCCGTTGAGAGGGATGAGAGCAAAGTCAGGTGTGTATTTTAAGAAGCGAAAGAGGGGAAGGAGAAAGGGGAGCGGGGTGGGTGAGCCGAAGGTGGAGGAGGAGGAGGAGGAGGAGGAGGAGGAGGAGAAACCGTTGGACGAACGATTCGTTGACCTTGCGGATAATTTTGAAGTTAGCGCGCAAATCGTCCTCGCTTTCAACAACAAAGTGTATTAAATTAAACAAAGGAACAGTAAGAGAGAAAACTTATATATATATATATATATATATATATATATATATATATATATATATATATATATATGTATGCCATATCATCATGGCCATTGAACTTCTTTTAAGTTTATGTATATATATAAATACATATATACATGTATACAGGGTGGACCAAAAGTTCCTAGTTGATTTAAAAAAATACAAAATCGATTACTATTTTTCTACGCGTTTCAGGCTAATGTTCTTTTTCTTTTCTTTCAAATTGTAGAACTACAAGCATAGGAACATAAGTTTGTGTGTGTGTGTGTGTGTGTGTCTATGGTGTGTAAAAAGAAATTAATATGAATGATTCTCATAAACACACACACACATACACACGCACACACACTTGTAGATTGCATGTAAATCCAAATATCGCTTTTCCTGTAATCGCAAAGCGTAAGCTTCGGATTAAGCTGGACTAATTATAGAGATAATTGAAAGCGATCTACCGTGTATAATGCCTATAGCCACGATTGAATATATTATTCATATACATTTGGGATTTGATATCAATGTAGATACATACGTGTATTTATCGATTACGATGCCAACGATCGCCCATCATAACTCAAACTCTCAATTGCATTTATAATATAGGAAATGGGAAGTATGACGAAAGTATAAGTAATAATGGATTCAATGATAATAATTTTCAAGATTCAGACGGATTACTCTCCCATACCTTTTCAAAACTATATATGCATACATACATATATATATATATATATATATATATATATATATATACATATATATACGTATTCAATGAAGAATTACTTGCGACGAAAAGAGGTATAATTTACCGAAGAAAAAAAAAAAAAGAAAAAGAAAGAAATAAGGAAAAAGAAAGAGAAGAAACTTACAATACCGGAGAATACTTTAAGAAAAGAAAACAAAAAAAAAATAAAATAAAATAAAATAAAATAAAATAAAATAAAAATGAAGAAAGAAAGGGGATAAAATCCGGTTGATCCGGATAAAGAAAAATGCTTCTTCTTTCGTTCGTTCGTACGTTCGTTCGTTCGTTGAAGTCTGAAGAGAGTAAAAGTAAAGCAGAGAGACGATGAGAAATCCATCGCGAGTGAAACCCGTCGGCGGGTGACTTTAATTACCGAAGGGTAGATTCCTAACCGGACGCAACCCACGGGACCCAGATTATCCCCCCGATAATATTAGCGAGTTTTATTGCAGGGAGAGAAAAGTCTAGCTCCTCTGCTTGAATGCAAGCAGCATGACTCACGGCACATTCATCTGGCACACCGATGTTTCTGCTCTTATTGCAGCCTCACCTTCAACGGCAGTCATCCCTCTCCCTCTCCCTCTCTCTCTCTCTCTCTCTCTCTCTTTTCTTCTCCTTACTCCTCCACCGCAACTTGCGCCAACCCTTTTACACCCCTCTCTCTCTCTCTCTCTCTCTCTTTATATATCTTACCCTTCACGTTATTTCTCTTCTTCTCACGATCTCTCTCTCTATATATATATATATATATATAGATATCTCTATCTCTATCTTTATCCATATATATCATTTTCGAAAAATATATCAATCAATATCATTCTCCAATTAAGTATATTTTTCACAAAAACTTAGTTAACGATAACAACGAATGCATTCTCCTACGAGCTTTTTATCCATAAACGGTTCTTTCCACCTCACCCCCCCCCTCTCCCTCCCAAAAAGAAAAAATCCTTGAAAGTATTCATCGTTTCGTCGATATAATAAAATTTGCGCGATTAATGAAATTAACAAATAAATAATTAGTTTGAAAGTTTTGTTGGTCCAACTTTACGCAAAGACGTAATATTTCGTTCGAAGATTATAATACCATATTATTTTCTCTACGTCGTTTTTATAACAGATGACAATACTGTTAATGACGTAACAAATTTTTAGTTCGTTCACCGAAAAATCTTGATACTTCTTCCGTCCGTTTATCGTAATACAAATTTGATGTCAATACAAAGTCGTGATGAAATTTATTCGAATGGCATTACCTGAAGAAATATTGAGATATATCTTTTTTTATTTTGCATATTTTTTCGGCGTATTTAATAAAAATTTCACAAAAAAAAAAAAAAAAAGAAAAAAAAATTAGTTTGATTCAATTGAAAGCCAAATATTTTAAATATCTCACGAGCGCGTACGATTCTCGCGTTTCGTTGACTTTTGAAAGTGATGCGAGTCCAATCGAGATCGTCGAAAGTATAAATTTTATCTTTAACCGATACTTTAAAAACGATCGCATTATGAACTTGAATCGATTTAATATTTGAAAAAAAAAAAAAAAAAAAATGAAAAAATGAAACATAAAATGAGCTCATCAAACGTATATAGCAATATTTTTCAAAGCATTTCAAATACGAACCCTTAAATGTCTCCGTATAATATAAAATCGACTTACGCCACTTTCAAAGAAACCAGCTCAATAAATCGTCGTCGTCGTCGTCGTCGTTGTTGTTGTTGTTGCTGCTGCTGCTGCTGCTGCTGCTGCTGCTGTTGTTGTTGTTGTTATCGTTGTTATTACGTTTGAAGTATAAAATATCACGAAATTTGGTCGCGGATATGCTTCGCTAAACGATAAGAGGAGGAGTAACTACACATGATACTATAACCGAGATTACAATTGCGCGCAGAGATGTATCGATGATTGGGAACGGTAAACGGTGTACATCGATATAGTCCGGACTATATTGTGTGTATTCTGTCGTTTCGCATCCTATTACATGCATAGTATCGACGTGTAAACCGAGTTGGAATTGTTATCAATATCAAGCCATAATCATATACGGGAATTATATTTTGACGTACCATGGAGAAATAATTGATTTCAATGATTTCATGAAATATATTGTCATGTTTACAGAAAATATATTTCACACACACACACACACACACACACACTCACGCACCTACACACACACACACACACACATTGTAGTTCCTCATGTTCGATATGACATTTGGATCGTTCGTTGGTTGAACGATAAAGCGAAAAAGAAAAAGAGAAAAAAAAAATAAAAAACGAGAAAAGGGGCAGGGTTGGGGGAAAGAGGAGGAAAACAAATGGTATAATAACTCACGTCCGTGAGTGTTTTTCTTTTTTTTCGACGATTCTTTTCTAGCCTTTTTTTTTCGTTCTTTCTTTCTTTTTTTTTCGTTAACCCTTCGGTGTAACAACGGGTCCTCTGCGTTGTTGTATAGTACTAAAAATAGGGGACGTTGAGGAGGGGTTTGACGTGGGCATCGGAAAAACGGGAGCGGGGGAGAGAGAGGGGGAGGGAGGGTGGGAGGTAGGGAGGGAGGATACGTTTGGGGTGCGAACTGAATAGGGAACGGATTATCGGTCCTCCCTTTAAACACGGCTACAGCTCGCTTATGCGAAAGGGGATAGGCAAGTAGGGAGCTAACGACGCGACATGGATAGGCATAGACGTAAATACGGATGTGTATGTAGATGTGGAGAGACGCCTATAGAGGATAGTGTTTGTGTATGTGTGTGTGTGAGAGAGATAGAGAGAAAGAGAGAGAGAGAGAGAGAGAGGGACTAGCCTAGACATAGACATAGACATAGACATAGACATAGACATAGACGACGTTCTCGCGGAAGCTAAACGCCGGATAATCTCTTCTGAATGCTAGAGCGAAGTGGCCTTAACGAGCACGCCATGATATTTCTTCGCGTGAAATCGAGGTCGAGGAATTCGAAATATATTCTCTCTCTCTCTCTCTCTCTCTCTCTCTCTCTCTCTATCTATCTATCTATCTCTCTTTCTTTATCTCTCTGTCTATTTATTTATTTATCTATCTATCTATCTAATTTTCTTTCTCTTTGCAAAACTTATAATTTTGTCTTTATCTTTTAATTTCTCTCTCTCTCTCTCTCTCTTTCTTTCTATATATATAGATATATATGGATAAATAAAATAATCGAAAATAATCCCTCCTTTTTCTGTTTTCAATTTTAGGTCTGAAGTATCTTCACTCAGCCAGAATTCTCCATAGAGATATCAAGCCAGGGAATCTTTTAGTGAACAGCAATTGCGTCTTAAAAGTAAATAAGTCTTTTTTAACGAGTAGATAAACGATTTTTTTTTTTTTTTTTTTTTTTTTTTTTTTTTTTTTTTTTTTTTCATAAACAAATCAATAAACTTACTTAGCCGATTTATGTTTCTTTCGTATCGAAATATCTTTACCGACTAACATACATATACATACATATATATATATATATATATATATATATATATATGTTTATATTAAAAAAAAATAAAAAACACGTTTACGTCGAACAGATCTGTGATTTTGGATTGGCACGCGTGGAAGAGCCCGACCAGAACAAGCACATGACTCAGGAAGTGGTAACGCAGTATTATCGTGCCCCGGAAATTCTAATGGGTGCACGGCACTATACCGCAGCCGTCGATGTATGGAGCGTCGGTTGCATTTTCGGCGAGCTTCTTCGACGACGGATACTCTTTCAAGCTCAGAGTCCTGTGCAACAGGTAACGATATCTTTTTTTGCCTCGTTATACGTACGTACATACATTATGTGTGTGTGTGTATATATATATATATATATCATCGTATAGGTGAAGAAAACAGAACGAAAAAGAAAAAAAAAAAATTACAAGAAAAGAAAAATCTTTCGGGAAACCGAATCGGTTTTGTCTTGCGATAGAATAATTCCGTTCTAAAGAATATGAAAAGGCAAGGAAAGGATAGAAAAAAAAAAAAAAAAAAAGAAAAAAAAGAAGAATAAAAAAAGAAAAGAAATTCATTTTATGAAGCACGAACGAGAAAACATCGCGACGTAAGAAGACGATCACTCCGAGGAAAATCTTTCGATCGTTTTCCTGTGATAATCGTTACGCTTAGGAAAAAAAAAAAAAATCTAACGACGAGATGGAAGGAGAGAGAGAGAGAGAGAGAGAGAGAGAGAGAGAGAGAGAGAGAGAGAGAGAGAGAGAGAGAGAGAGAGAGAGAGAGAGTTCTTAAAATACGACGACGTAGTAGTTTCTTTAATAACGATTTTTCCTTCCTTCACTTTTCTCCCAGCTGGAATTGATCACGGAACTGCTAGGCACCCCAACCCTAGAGGACATGAGGTACGCTTGCGAGGGTGCAAGGACTCACATGCTGAGGCGTGCACCGAAACCACCCTCGTTGACGGCTCTCTATACCCTTAGCAGCCAGGCGACGCACGAGGCCGTCCATTTGCTCTGCCAGATGCTAGTCTTCGATCCTGTAAGTCTTCCTCCTCCCTGCTGCGTGTCGCTACGAGAACCGACGACGCCCGAAGGGGGGGGGGAGGGAGGGAGGGGCCGTGGGTGGGGTGGGTCATATATTTTCTCTCCTAGGGACGAGAAAAGCTCTCTGGATTACGTACGGTAAACTCTCTAACGTTCCCCAGTTTCATTTCGATCCTACCGACGTAACTGGCAACGACGATCGATTTGCTTTCTCTTCTCGTTTTTCAATAACGGCGCCAGAAAGAAAAAAAAAAAAAAAAAAGTAAAAAAGAAAAGAAAAAAACTTCGACGACGAATCTACGGGTGTGTCGTCGATTTTGTCGATCATCGATACATTCGTTTCTTTTATTTTTTTCTTTTTTTTTTTTTTTTTTTTTTTTTTTTTTTGATTTCCGTTTCACGGATCCAACGATCGGATCGATCGTCCGACGTACACGTTTTTTCAAAATCGTGAATGTGGTTTGAGAACGGGGCGCGGTGCTGGTAGTAGAACAGAGACGGGGTTAGAGTTATCGTATAATAATAAATGTGATTCCTATAATGGAACTAAACGATGGGAGGGAAAGTAAAGAGGGCGGGGAGGTGGGCGGGCGAGGGGGAATGAGAAAGAAAGGAAGAAGGAAGAAGGGGGGGAAAAAAAAGAAGAGAGAAAAAAAATAAAGGCTCTCTCGCGCGAGCCATATGGGTGACAGCATGTTGCAGTGGTAATGGTAGGGGTGGGTTGGGGCAGGAGAGGGCTCATTCTGTAAACGGGCGAGGTGGAGGTGGAGGGGGCGGGGGCGGGGGCGGGGGCGTCTCTTTTGTCAAGAAGAACGAGCAGTTTAAACGGCACCGATCATTCACGGCGGCATATCATCCAATCCAGCAAATTGCAATTTTGAAATGCATGTATGCCTATTGGAATCGTTCGTCGGATCGTTAAACAACAAAACAGCCGTTTAGCGCGAATGTGGACGAAAACGAAAATGCTTTCGGTTTATCGGGATACGACGGAACTATTTTTTTCTGTCTTCTTTCTTTTTTTCTTTTTTTGCTTTTTTGCTTCTTTGCATTTTCCTTACATTATGTCGTCTCTCTTTAATACATTATATATATACTTACATATACTTTGATACTTTTTTTTTTTTTTTTTCTTGTAATGACATATAAGACATCCACGTACGAAAGATAGTTTCGTTGAAGGATATTAAACGAAGGAGAAATAGATAGATGTATATGTCAGTACTGTGTGACCATTGACGCGGTAATGGTATCCCTGACAAAAGGGGAACGGGAGGAAGAGGAGGGGAGAGGTTAAGGGAGAGGTTAAGGGAGGGACATCATTATCGACGCGTTGTCCGATGATACACATACTTAGACCAACTTCCCCCCTACGGTTCTCCCACAGGACAAGAGGATCACCGTGGTGGATGCCCTGGCGCATCCTTATCTGGACGAGGGAAGACTCAGATATCACTCGTGCATGTGCACGTGTTGCTACACAACGAGTGCCGGGATGAGACAGTACACTGGGGATTTCGAGCCGGCGACTACTCATCCATTCGACGATCTCTGGGAGCGAAAACTGACGAGCGTGCAGCAGGTGAAAGGTACGTGTACGAGGATAAATAAAAAATCAGTAGGAAAATATCCGCCAATCGGTTCTCTCGGTCTATCGATTATTATCAAGTACGCGTCCAATGGCCATATTCGACCTCGAACGGTTCCATTACTACCTCGTACGAAATTCTCATTGGTCACGAATCGGAATCGAAAAAAGAAAAATAAAAAAAAAAAAATTAAAAGAAAGAAAGAAAGAAAGAAAGAAATCAAACGGAACTTCTTGAGGCGACGCAACGCGCGCCCGTTGTTAAAAAAAAGAAAAGAAAAAAAAGAAAAAAGAAAAGAAGAAAAACACAAAAAAGAGCCCTAAACGAATTTGTCCCCCTTTTTGTTTGTCCTGTTACAGAGGAAATGCACAAATTTATAGCGGAGCAGCTGAACACGTCGCGCGTGCCGCTCTGCATAAATCCGCAGTCCGCGGCATTCAAGAGCTTCGCAAGGTAAGCCGTAGGTGGCGGATCTTCAACGTCGCCCAGGCACAGACCCACAGATCGATGATCGTTCCCCACGATCGTTTACTGAAATAGTCAGAAAACAAAAAAAAAAAAAAAAAAAACGAACAAAAAAGATATAAGAAAACAACAAATAACCGATCAACAACCGACTAACAAAACCAACCAACCAACCAACCAACCAACCTATTAACCAACTAACCGATCATTCTCTCATTCGTCCAATCAAATCAATCGGATAAAATCCTAAAACCCGACAAAACTGATATCCACCGAGTAACAGATTAAAAAAAAAAAAAAAAAAAAAAAAAAAATGAAAACAAGAAACAAAAGGAAAAGGAAAAGAGAAAAAGCAGCAACATCGAAAAATTTCCCAGAGATTTCTACACCCCCTACATTCTCCATCCCACCCCACCTCACCCCCCAAACCGAACCAACCAGCAAGCAGCAACAGCGGCATCGGAAACACCAGCCTTCTCCTCATCGAGTCTCATCATCGACGATCTTTTTGTCTCTCTCTATCTCTCTCTCTCTCTCTCTAGTTCGTTTCCTTCCCCTCCTCCTCCCCACTTCATTGTCGATCATATTCATCTCCTCCGTGGTAAATCTTTCTTCCTTGAAAAAAAAAAAAAAAAGAATCCTTTCCTCCCTTTCTCTCGATCCTTCTTCTTATTCTCTTTCAATAATTAACTTTCAATGAAAAAAAAATTTATATATATATATATATATATATATATATATACATATATAAAATAACAGAATTAGACTATAGCGATATACGTAGAGGTGCACACAGTGTTTTCAAAGAATTCAAACTATACGAATGGACCAAGCCGAGAATCAGTATAATCATATCATAATCGGTATAATCATAATATATTAGAACACATGATGTGATATATGATAACTACTAAAAATGATTTTGAAGATTATGAGAGATTACAGATTTAAAAGGAAGGAAAAATGAAAGAACAAAATGTATGAAAAAAAAAAATAAAAAAAAAAAAGAAAGAAAGAAAGAATCAGAAGGACGCCCGGGTATTGTTTAACGATGTGTGTTGGGAGAACGTATTCGAATCAGAAAAAAAAAAGAAAGATAAAAAGAAAAGGGGAAAAAGAAAGAAAGCAGAAGCAAAAGCTGTGAGAGTTTACGAAGGACGATGAGGGGGAGGGTCGAGACAGAAGGGATCATGGCAACGGACTCGAAACGAGCCAAGAAAGAAATCTTTTGTCTTGACAACCTCATCCTTACACCCTCTCTGTCTCACTCTTTTCCCTTTCCCGTTTTTTCTTCATTTTCTTTTTCTTCTTCTTCTTCTTCTTCTTCCTTCTTCCTTCTTCCTTCTTTATCTCTCTTACTTCCTCTTATCTGATATATTTTAACTTCTTTTCCGTGGCTTTAGAGACCGAGTGAAAAAAAAAAAATAAAAAAAAAAAAGCAGTACTAATAACAAAAAAGACAAAAAAGGAAGAGATTAAAATAAAATAAAATGAAATAAAAACGTGGAAGAGCAAGGGGGGGGGGGACGCGCTCCTTTCGAGAAAATTCGTAGAAAACCAAATATCATCATCCTCCAATTACAAAAAGAGTAATGACCGAGAGTGTAACGCGTCGTCTGTCACATCTTTTGCCCAATCAAAATATAAATAAATAAATAAATAAATAAATAAAGAAGGAAAGAATAAAAAAGAAAAAAGAATAGAAAGGGAAAGGAAAAGAAACCAGAGCCCCATTCACCGTCGCTGTGTGCGATCTCTCGAAAGAAAAAAAAAGAACACCATATATATATATATAATATACACATATACGTAGGTTATACATATGGAATATCATGAAAAAAAAAAAAAAAAAAAGTCGAAGTCAATAAGCTTAGGAAAGAGAACAAAAAAAAAAGAATGCATTAACCAAAAAAAAAAAAAAAAGAAAAGAGAGAACAATACCCCCCCCATCCACCCAACCCCACCCCCTTAAAAGAGGAAAAAAAAACAAAACCAAACGAAGCAGGAATAAAAAAAAAAAGAAAAGAAAAGAAAAGAGAGAGAAAATAATTTCCCGAAAACGATAATATCAGTACACGAGCACACAATGGTTACATAGAAAGAAGTTGCTTCAACCCAAGAAACCACCCACCCCCGATCCGCCCCCACCCACCTACCCAATCACCCACCCACCCACCAAACCCCGATTATAATTATCATCTTGTTCTTCATATTAAATTGAAAGATAACCAAAAATGAACAAACAAACAAACAGACAAACAAACAAACAAACAAACAATCAAAACAATAAACAAAAAACAAAATTATAAGAAAAAGAATGCTGATGAAGTATATAATGTTTCTCGTCTTGCTTACTGCCGTCAAGTTAGAGCAAGCTGATCGCCGATCCAGCATCCTGCGCCGCGTATACGTACACATAACTACTACTACTACTACTACTACTACTACTACTACTACTACTACTACTACTACTACTACTACTACTACTACTACTACTACTACTACTACTGCTACTGCTACTACTACTACTACTACTACTACTACCACTACTACTACTACCTACCACTACTATCGAATCTTCTATCTACCACTGTCAACTACTATTGTCTACTACCACTATCGTCTAATACTACTACTCTACTATTACCACTATTCACTACCACCACCACCACTACCACCACCACCACCACCACCACCACCACCACCACCACCACCTCCACCATCACAACCATTACTACTACTATTACTGCTACTGCTACTTTACTACTACTATTACTACTGCTCTACTATACTGCTACTTCTACTACTACTACTACTACTACTACAACTACAAGTACTACTACTACTACTACTACTACTACTACTACTCCACCAATCGTGTTACGTCTCCTCCTGAACGAACCGAAAGAACAGAGAGTCAGCAATAAGTCGTCTCGACCTCGCTCGCAGAGGTACTATACAAACAAATCTTTATTCCTATTTTTTTTTTCTTTCTTTCTTTCTTTCTATCTTTCTTTCTTTCTTTCTTTCTTTCTTTCTTTCTACATTTTCCACTCTATCTATCTATCTATCTATCTATCTATCTGTCCGTCTGTCTATTTGTCTGTCTGTCTTTTATCTTTGTTTTTGTTTTCATTTATTTATTTATTTATTTTTATTCTGTATAAAGAAAAGGGAGAAGGTTACTGTTTTATTACCTTAGAAACTTTCGTTTCAACTTTTCTATCTATCTAATCTCTCTCTCTCTCTCTCTCTCTCTCTCTCTCTCTGAATCTCTATCTCTCTCTGTCCATTCATTTTGATTTGTATATTTTTTTTCTTCTCCCCCGTTGTTTTTTTTTCTTTCTTTTTTTTCATTTCTTCTTTTTTCCTTTCTCTTCACTATTTCTTTCTTAATACTTACGTGCCTCGTATCGTAATTATACCATACTCGCTTCTTCTTACATTCAGTTGGACGCTCTTGTATGACTGTTGTGTCGGATTATTGAAACACATAGCTTGCTCTGTCTCCTTTCAGTCTCTCGTGAGAGTTCGCTGCCGGCGAATCGATAGCGAGTCTGAGGGTAACGCTCGAAAGGGGAGGTGTGTGTGTGTGTTTGTTCGTACGTGCGTTTGTGTGTGTGTTTGTGTGTGTTTGTGTGTGTGTATGCGAAGGTGGAGGTAGAGAGGTGGAGGGGGGAAGTTGGTAGGGTGCAAAAAAAAAAGACAGGAAGGGTGTATCTTTGAGACGGGAGGAGAGAATTGGGAGTGGGGGCGGGAGGAGGGGAGGCGAGGGTAAAAAGAAAAGGAAATAATAAAATAAAATAAAATAAAATAAAATAAGATGAGATAAAATGAGGATAAAATTGATTGTTGATATCATTTTTCTCTTTCTATACGATCGATTTTACATTACGTTCTTTCTCCATGGATTATATATGAAAAAATTGTCAACAATTTAGCTTCGCACGATATCATTGATATCAAGATAGCGAGAATATCTGTGAATTGTAGGATTAGTGTATATATATATATATATATATATATATATATATATATATATATATATATATATATGTATGTATGCATGCATGTATGTATTTTTTGTTTATAATCTTCCTTTTTCTTTCTGTCTTTATTTCTTTTCCATTTCTCGCAAATTTATAGTTGAAAACCACCGCGATATTCCTTTCATATTTTTCACGAGTAAAAAAACGTGAAAGAAATTTAATGCGTCTTGAATGTAGAGAGAACTCTCGGCGGTGCTCATCGTTCCTCTAAAAGCCTAAATGCGAGAAGAAGGAGAGAAAAGACGACGACGACGACGACGACGAGGAGGATGACGAAGATGACGACGAGGAGGATGACGAAGATGACGATGAGGACGACGAGGACGACAAAGATAAAGAAGCCGCGAATTCTCTCTTAGTAGTCGCCTTCGTCCTAGTCGTTGTCAGTTTGCATTCAACTCATCGTCGTCGTCTTTGTCTTCGTCTTTGTCTTCGTCTTCGTCTTCGTCTTCGTCTTCGTCTTCATCTTCGTCTTCGTCGTAGCATCGCGTTTCTCATAACCAACGCAAGAAAGAGAGTTAATCGCGAGCGCTAATTAGCGTTAGTTTCGCGGTAGACGTAATTAGTAAAATCTTAAACGGCTAGAGAGAGGAGGGGAGGGTGCTGCTCTCTCTCTCTCTCTCTCTCTCTCTCTCTCTCTCTAACGGGGTATAACGCCTCGACCTTTCTACATTTCGCGTTATCGCGATAATACGTGTTTACGAAGTTTCCTCTTCTTTCTTTTCTCTTCTTTTTTTTTTCCTTTTCTTTTCTTTACCTTTCTTTGTTTCGAATCTTTTTCTCTGAGAAAATCGCTAGGGATGAAAATTGCCTCGAAGAGTAGCAATTTTATCGACTTTATTATAATGCGCAACCCAAAATTGAGCGAGTAAACTGTTCTTCTTCTTTCTTTTTATTTAACGCTTTAAATATCACCTCATTGAATATTATTCGATTGGGGATAAGAATAGAATTTTTTTTTTTTTTTTTTTTTTTTTTTTAATCGACAGGTGATAACGAGTTAAGCCAAAAATATGGAGAAAGAATTTTAATGGGATAATCGTTCCTATATTTGCGTGCGTGCGTGCGTGCGTGCGTTGTGTATCCCAGTTATGACGATGGAGAAAGAACTTAAATCAATGATCGTTCATATATTTGTCTATACATGTATGTATACATATATAATACTAATTTAAAATAATTACAATTAAAAGAAAAACCCTAGGACTCGCTTGAATTCGTCGATGACTCACGTGTAAATATCGGAGGTGCGCCTGAATCGGAGAGTTTTGTTGATTGAGTGTAAGAAGGCCTGATCCACCATGCAGCCTTCAGTTTAACCAAAAAAAAAAAAAAAAAAGAAAAAAAAAACAATTTTTTAAACAATCATTATGAAAGAAAAAATTTCAATAAACAAAGAAACAAGGAAAATTCGCGATCGCGTTAAGAAGGAGCAACGCGGTGGACGAAAAATAAAATAAAATAAAACGAAACGAAACGAAACGAAACGAAACGAAACAAAAAAAAAAACAAGAAACGAACGAAGAATATAGAGAAAAAATACATCCGAATTTTGACATACCTTTCTTTTTTAATCTCTCACCGATAATTTTGCGTAGATAAAAAGCACCATCTCCACTTCCTCGAACTTTTATCCACGTAACTAAACCAACCGCCCCACCCCACCCCAACCCCAACCCCACCCCGTTGTAATATTCCTCCCAACACCCTCCCACCCTCTTTTTTGATATATCCTCCCAATTACGGATTATTAATACGATGTTATCATCGACGTTATTATTATATCCATTTTCCTCGCGAAAACAACATTTCTGATCGTAATTTACAATTAAGCCAAATATTTTTTGCTTATATCACTTTTCAATCCTTATTCATACAAGTAATCAAGTGTGTCGTCCCCTCTTCTTCTCATCTCATCTCATTCCCAGCACTGATTAATTCCTCGAACCGGGCATTATCACGGCGTTCCCAATTTAATTTTTTTTTTGTTTTTTTCGTCTTCTTTAGTTCTTCTTTTCTCGTCTATTTCTTTTTCTTTCTTTCTTTCTTTCTTTATTTATTTCTTTTATTTTCTTTTTTTCTTTTTTTCTTTTTTTCTTTTTTTCCGTTTTGTCACGCCCACTCACAATTTTCTTCGTGTTCCCAACGGACGATAAAAAAGAAATTTCGTCGGAAGAAGGAATATTTTCATATTTTTTATCGGATGTTTCGAAAGGGGAATCATTCTTTGAACAATTTCTTAAATGGGAAGAGATATTTGTATATATTATTCACGTCTGTGATGAGATTTATGGAGTTTGCTTTGCCAAAAACCTTTTACAATAAATATAAGTCCTTCGTTTCAGATTTTACATAATAATAATATTAATAATAATAATAATAATCAATCGGGAAAAAATTTCTTTATGGACCAAGTTCTTTTTCTCTTTCTGTCTCTCTCTCTCTCTCTCTCTCTCTCTCTCTCTCTCTCTTTCTCTCTTTCTCTCTCTTACTTTCTCTTTCTCTTTCTCTCTCTCTCTTTTATGTTACTTACGATATAAAGAATAATAATCACTTAATCAATATAAAATAGATTCTTTCCTACTTTTTCTTCCTAACGCAGGAGTTGAAAGTGAAGAAAAAAGAAAACGAAAAAGAAAAAAAGAAAAGAGAAAAAGAGAAAGAAGCGAGGATAAAAAATGGAGGAGGAGAAATTAAAAAAAAAAAAAAAGAAGTAGAAAAAGAAGAGGATAGTAGAGATGTAAACACTCTCGGTGGTGGGGTGGGACGCAGGATAAAAAGTAAAAGAAAGATAAAAAAATAAAACGAAAAGATAAAAGATGTTTATAAAAGGAAAAGATAAAAAAAAGAGAGATATCAGTCCATTTTCAAGCTACCCTTTGTTTACGCGCTATTTTCATGTCACGCTTTTCTCGATCCTCTCTTCCACCTCTCCCCCCCTCTCTCCTCCTCTCCTTCTCCTCT
>OU426864.1:3603276-3640776 GCA_911387685.1 Dolichovespula media | reverse complement strand
CCGATCGTAATGATCTGTATATTGCGATTAAGTCAGAAGGATAGAATCGTTCGGTTGAGAAACAAAAAGAAAAAAGAAGGAAAAGGAAAACGATTAAGAAGAAATAAAAAAAAAAAAAAGAAACGGATTAGATCGTTAGTGCGGGGAGACACGTTCAATTCTTCTTTTCTTTTCCTTTTTTTCTTTTTTTTTTTTTTTTTTTTTTTTTTTTTTTTTTTTTTTTTTTCCCCAATCAAACGATCGTAAATGACGAAAATCAATTTCGAAGAGAACGATCGGACGTGTTGGATCACGATATGAGTACTGCATATATGTATATTCCATTTAAAAAATACACTGCCGAGATGAATAATCGTACGTGCGACCGGAAAACAAATAAACAAAAACAAGAGAAAAGAAAAACCAGATTAAACGAGGTTATAATAGAGAGAATAGAGAAACGAAAAAAGTTACTAGCGAATAGTGGCTTTTTTTCTTTTTTTTGGTCTCCGTTGTAAACGCGATCGAAAAAAAAAAAGCATTTTCGAACGTTTGATTCGCCACGAAGAAAAGAAAAGAAACAAAAGTGAATGCAAAAACGAGCCAGACGCATGATGATGTTGCATAATAAGAAAACGATTAGTTTATAATGATGAATTAATTAATCGATTGATTGATTGATTGATCGATCGATCGATCGATCGATCGATCGATTGATTGATTGATTGATTGTTTATTAATAATAACGATATAAATAACGATAATTATACGTTCTGAGTGTGATTTTAGATATTAAGAAGTCTAGATGAAGGAATTCGTAGTTTCACAGGGAATATATCTTAAGGAAGTAAACAAAAAAGAAAGAAAGGGAAGGAAGGAAGAAAGAAGGAAAGAAAAGGGAGAAAGAAAAACTAGAAAAGAAAATCTAGATAAACGTATTTGTATTTAGAACACTGTAGTAAGTGTTGTATTGTGTCGCTCGTTTGACTCTTTTCTCTATATGTATATATATATATATATATATATATATATATATATATATATATGTATTCTTTTTTTTGTTTCTCTTTATATCTTTTATTTTTCTTGGTTTCTTTAATGGACAGGAATCACATGTGTTCTCTTTTTTACGCGAATAAACTCTAATTGAGTTTTAATATGATTAGTGAAGAATGAGAGAAAGATAGAGAGAGAGAGAGAGAGAAAAAGAGAGATCGTGAGAGAGAAAGAGAGTAAGTTTGAGTGTGTGTGTGTGTATTTGTGTAAGAAATATATATATATATATATATATATATATATATATATATATGTATGTATGTATGTATGTATGTATAGTCGTAATTAAGTAATTTATCTATCTTCTAAGTATTTTTAAACTATGTTCCCGTATTCGCAAGAGGGAAAGGAATGCACGCGACCACTTTCATTTCGTTATAGCGTTAACGAAGTTTCAAATAGAGGCATAAGATAAAAGATGAGGAAGAAGAAGTAGATGTAGAAGATGAAAAAGAAGAAGAATAGAAGGGTTGGAAGAAAAAAAAGAACGAGATTTCGAAAAAATAGAGAAATAATTGTACAGTAGCCGCCGCGTTTGAGGTCGCGTGTATCTCGAAGGAATTAATAATAATAATAATAATAATAATAATAATAATAATAATAATGATAATGATAATGATAATGATAATGATAATGGTAACGATAATGATAATGGTAATAATGATAATGATAATAAAAATAAAAGAATAATTAGAATTTTCAGCAGGGCGTATAGGATCAAAGGGGAATGAAATATTTGAGGAATATTTGAGATGAAAACACTTAATCGTAATTAAATTTACCAACAAGCGTTCTTTACCTGCGAAAATCATTGTAATCGATATATCAAACTTTCGTATCTCAGTGATGAATTCTTTTCTCGTAATTAGACGTAGAAGGTAAAACGAAGAAGAAAAGAAGAAATGAAAAGTAAAAAACAAAAAAAGAAAATAACTAAGAAAAAAAAATAAACCAGAAACAAAAACGCAGAAAACGATGGACCCAACACCGTTTGAAAGAATTTTCAATTCACACACGAACACACGCACACACACGCGCGCGCACGTCATTTGTATATAAATTCATCATATTCATCGTGTAAATAGATTTACCTGATTATGTCCCATAGATTGATTGATTGATCCATCGTAATTATAAAGACAAAAGGAACAAAAACGCTGTGCTACTGTTTCGTGCTACTGAAACATGTTTCGAAAGAGAGAGAGAGAGAGAAAGTAAGAAAGCATTAATAGCATCGTTTCTAACAATCTATTCTAATTAATAATATCGTCTAATCGTAATTTTTCTTTTTTTTTTTTTTCTTTTTCGAGATCCATACTTTATTATCAAAGTTCAAGAAAAGTCGTTCTTTATATTTGTATAAATCGAGTTACGTTGATTGCCTTCAAAGTTCATGGTTACTCGTGCTTTTAATTTCTTTTTTTTCTCTTTTTTATTCTTTTTATATTTTTTAACGATTTACGTATTCACGATCACCGTGATGTATATCCATCGATCATTGGAATCACATCATATGTTTAGAAACGTGCGATTGTACGGTTTTTTTTAATTAGTTAACCCTTTTTTAACGAGCTCGCTTGTCTCGATTAAAATTTAGAAACGACGAAAATTCAATGATCGGATATATTATTACGCGTATAATTCTTTATTTTTATTTTTTTTTTTTTTTTTTTTTTTTTTCATCTCCTAAAGTAGCCAAGAGACTTCGTCCAATAGGAAGGTTCGATTATACGGCGCGCATTAGTTACGACTCACTTAGCGATTGCTTTTCAAAGTGAGATATAAACTATTTGAGGGGATCGATAGAACATGGACGTTATAGATCCTTGAGAACGTACGATGTGAAGTGATCCTCGAATGAAGATCATTGATCTGTAAATGACTAACGTACGACACATTCCATTCGTTTATACATACATATATATATATATATATATATATATATATATATATATATATATAATTTCTTTTTTTTTGTTTTAATTCGCAATCTCTCGACCATCTTTAGCTTGGAAAAGATCCTTATTTTTAATCTTCTTTTAACTTAACGTTTTAATCGATCCTCTACGAAGATCAACTTGTATCGTACGTTGTCATGGATCGATCATCCGTCCGCGTATCGTCATCCCACCATAGTAATATTTACAGTTCGATAAATAAAGTATTTTAGGATCTACGAGTGAAAATAATCCCCATTCCAATCTTCGAAACTCAAAAACCACGGCTGTATGTGCTCGTTTCTATTTCCTTCTCTTTTATCCTCGTTACCGTAATACGAAACGAGATAATACGCGAGCGGAAGGATTTGCTTTCCGTTTAATTGAGGACGGCAAAAAGGAACAAAAAAGAAAAAAAAAAGAAAAGAAAAGAAAAGAAAAAGAGATAAACAAACAGACAGACGAAGAAACAAGCAAACCAACAAACAAACAAACAAACAAATAAATACGGAAGAAAAATTTCGTGGACACTTTTGTCGCAATTTGCGATTCAATTAAATTAATCGAGGATAGAAGTTATAGACTTTTGAAATATACAGTTCACGTGAGAGAATGTTATGTAAAGTATCGGTGTGCTCGTTTGTATGCATGTGATTAGAGAGAACGAAAGAGAGAGAAAATGAACGCGTGTAATTAATGTTTCCTATTAAACGAGTTAGATGATGATGGCGACGACGACGACGACGACGACGAGGACGACGATGAGCATACTTAAAGAAGACACTGATCAGAAAAAAAAAAAAAGAAAAAAGAAACGGAAAAAAACTTAGGCCAGTTTTTAGCTGATAGGTCGGGGCATTTAACACTGCACCACGATTAGAAAAAGAGGAAGAGAGAGAGAGAGAGAGAGAGAGAGAGAGAGAGAGAGAGAGAGAAAGGGTATCTTTTTTTTTTCACGTACGTATAAGACTCATAACACGCATACGTAAAATTATATGTATGTATAACAGAACGTGCATTTAATTGAAGCAAATAAGAAGAAAACACAGCCAGCACGTATTATGCACAGTGGACAGGCAGGCAGGCGAGCACATTCGTGTTGGTCGTTGTTTCCAATCTTTGTGTGTTTTATTTTTCTTTTTTTTTGTTTTCTTGCGTCGAACGTAAAAATGAAACGAATATAAATTGTCGTTATATATATATATATATATATATATATATATATATATATATACATATATATATATATATCTGTGTGTGTGTTTGCGTGCGTGCGTGTGTGTGTGTGTGTGTGTGTTTATACACATTAATGGAGGCTAGATGACGATAATTGTAAGATTTCGTAAGGTACCTACGGTTATACCTAAATAATAATGAAGATCGAAAAGAAATAATGACTCACTCGTTCGTTATGGAAAGTGGCCTGGCACGTATTAATACGCACGTATGCACCGATTCGTTCTAATTCGAAGAGAAAGAATGGGAGAAAGAAGAGAGATAAAAGAGAGAGAGAGAGAGAGAGAGAGAGAGAGAGAGAGAGATAGATAGATAGAGAGAAGAGATAGAAAATAAAAAAATTGTGATAAAATCGATGAAGATAGTTCTTCCTCTCTTGTCTCTTTGATCATGGTACAATTCAATTCACTCAATCACAATGTTTACATTTTGTTTGTTTTATTATTATTATTGTTATTATTATTATTATTATTATTTTTTTTTTTTGTAATTTCTTTCAATTGTTACCTCCTCTCGTTCTATTTCATTAACCATTATCCCCGGCGTATTTATGTATGTATGTATGTTTGCGTGTAATAAGTATCTAAGTAAGAACTTTTTACAAAAGAAAAAAAAAAAGAAAAGAAAAAGTAACGTTAGACTGGATCGTTATAAAGTATTTGTATGAAATAATCTGTGGACCCTAGTAAAATGTACATAATCAATCACTCTTTGCGTTGTTTTTTTTTTTTGTGTCTTTTTTTTGCGTACTTTTAAAAATTAAAGATAAGTCGATACATTTCATACAAGTAAAGTGTCGTTATTCGACGGTCGCGAAGGATCGATTGATTTTTTTCTTTCTTTTTTTCTGTTTTTTTTTTTTTTTTTGATATTATTTTCCGTCCCGTATTTTAGTTTTCACCTCGTTAAATTATTATTCTTATGCACGATCCTACTTTAACGAAGAGAGTTGTTGCCTAACAACGAGGCAAGAGGGATTAGAAAGTTTGGATTATGAATTTTTCCCGACACTAAAAAAAGAAAAGTGTGTAACGGTAACAGAAAAAAATAAAGTGCTCGCTCGAAAAGAGGGACGAACATAAGATGAACGAGCGTAATCGTGTTACGTCGGATTTAAAGCAGAGACAGAGAAAAAGAGAGAGAGAGAAAGAAAAAATACAATAAATGAAGAAGAAGGCCAAGTTCTTTTCGTAATTCGTCGGAATCGTTAAAAAAAAAAAAAAAAAAAAAAAAAAGAAAGAAAAACAAACAAACGAGAAAAGAGACGAAGGAATTTTTCTTTCGAAAATGACATTTCGAAGGATATCTGACGAAGAAAAAACAAAAAAAGAAAGAGAAAGAAGAGAGAAATAAAAGATATGACGAAACGTACATTGCGAAAGAAGGAAACAAAGAACGACAACAACAACAACAACAAAAATTACGAGAAAAAAAAAAGAAATACTAAGAATTTTATCTCTTTAACGTTGATAGAATTTGAATGATAATAGTGATGAGAGAAAGTGGTCAGTCGTTAAGGAACCATAATGACCTGTTTTTAGTAACTAAGAGGCCTTAATTAATCGCGTTTATAATAAATAATACATTGCTATGATCTTAAAGATAGTATATAAAAAAAAAAAAAAAATATTTCTCAGACGTACAAGTGTAATAGTACTAATTAAAAACACACGTTTAATATTATGAAAGGAAAAGGGGGAGACAAGACACAAGCATACACGTATACGTACCCATACGTACATACAAACAAACAAACAAACAAACATATATGCATGCATGCATACATACGTACATACACAAATTTACACGCGTTCGTTACTAGAACTCGCGAATATCGATCACCCTCTCGTTCGATTTTTGTGATCATTTTTTATTTATTTATTTATCTTTTGCTTTCTAAACGAAGAAAAAAAAGGATTTCTTTCTTATTCGATACATCGAAAGTTTCACTTTTCAAATATTATCGGCGTTTCGCGACGACATAAATATTATTTAATTCGAGGAATAAATGAACATGCTAAAAAATAGAATCGAACGAGAGATGAATCCTTCCCGTATAGTCACGTTTTCTCGGGGGTAAAATCGTTTCTCTAGGTTTCTTTTTTGTTCATTTTTTTTTTTTTTTTTTTTTCCGTAGAGATCAAAGTCTCAGAAGATAGGAATATATATGAATGTTATATATATATATATATATATATATATATATATATATATATATATACGCGGTTTTATACATCCGAGATAGAAAATCTATATATTCACGGATCATAATTTAAAAATAAATACCGCGCTCTTATTAAATTATTCTTATCACACGATAGAGACTTTTCACATAAGCACTGCCAATATATTTCGGCGTTGTAACAGAGCGACGCGTCGCAAATTTTAATCCTCTCGCTTTTTCGACGATGAATGAAGATGTTTCAAAACGGGAAGAAAACACAAAATATATATATATATATATATATATATATATATACACACGTATAAATATCATTCGGTATTCCAATTAGTCTGTGAAATTGAATGAATAACTCGAAGAAGAAAAAGGGGAAAAAAAAACAAGAAAGAAAGAAGATAAAATAAAAAAGCAACGTGATTAAAAGCTATATCAATTAAATCCGTTTGTGGAACATACAAAATGCAGACCAACTCTCTCGATGTACTAATTACTGATTAGATGATAACATTTCTTTTTGTTTTTTTTTTTTTATTGCAACGAGATTGTAACCTCCGATCGTTCGAAATTAAATTGTTTTCTTTTTTCTTTTTTTTTTTTTTTCATTTTTTTCTTCATACGAAACGTGTAACAGGAAACAGAAAGAAACGTAAAAAAAAATTAAAAGATAGAAAGAGAGAATGGGAGAGAGAACAATTGTCCGAATAAGTCGGATGAAATCGCGTCAATGAAAAATTGCGACGTTGTTTCGAACGTTTTGTCGAGAAAAGAAATAAATAAAAAACTATATCCCATTTTGGGGGTGAGGGGGGGGGGGTGGGCGTGAGTAACAAACACACCTTGTAAATGCACAACACACCGAGCCTGTAAATATTAGCGATTATGACTTTGAGAAATTCGTGTACCTTGAAAGTAGCCCGAAGCCTTTCCACGTTTTAGCGTTAAACGTTATTTCGATTATTATCTCTTATAAGAGATGAAAGAAGGAAATGAGAATTAAAAGAAGTGCGAGAGAAAGAAAATAAAAAAAAAAGATAGAGAGAGAGAGAGAGAGAGAGAGAGAGAGATATCGACGATGATCGTCATTTATGTAAATATAAATAGATTAGAAAGTTTTAAGATTCGATTTACGTGAGATATAAATAATACACATATACGCGTACATAAATATTATAAAATTACACCGAGGAGATCGAAGCTGGATAAATCGTAATTAGAATAGTTGTAAATTATCATCTATTATTAATGAAGGGAAGAATGAAAGAATGAACGAGGACGAAGAAGTTAAAGAAAAAAGAAAAAAAAAAAAAAGAAAAGAAAGAAAGAAAGAAAGAAGGAACTAAAGGCGACGTCCTTCTAAACTAAGAATCTTAGTTTTATTTTCTTTTTTTTTTTTTTTTTCGTCTCTTCCCTTCGCTACTGCTTCCAATTTTTGGGATACGTACTGAAAACAACGTTAAGAGTTTTAGATCTGATCCAATTAATGTCCCAATTAGAATTAGGCCTCGGCGATCGAACACACATTTCGAATGGCTTCAAATCGCTGTTTTAGTCGAACGATATAAAAAGGGAAAAAGAAGAGTGTAGGTAAACTTTTATCCGTTCGAAATATTAAGCATACCAAACGGAAAGAGGCTAAGAAGAAATCGCGCGTATATCTGTGAGACATTTTTATAAAATAAAAAAAAAAAAAATTGAATAAAAATGAAAAAAAAAAAAAACAACGGTACAAAAAGTTCGATCGTCGATTTTTTTAAATCTTCTGGGTGTCTGTAAATAAATGAACTTCTTCTATTACTCTTTCTAATCGTGTGCGAGTTATAAAAGAACGAATAACAAGAAAAAAAAAAAAAGTAAAATAAAATAAAATAAAATAAAATAAAAGAAAAATGTAAAGCAGAGGAAAGAAACGAAGAAGGAAAATTCATATGAGAGAAGAATTTATCACGAGAAAGGAAAAAAGGGAGAAAATTTTCGCACGAATTCGAACGACCAATGTATGCATAGATCAATGATCGACAAAAGTGTGTGCTTTTTTTTCTCTTTTTTTTTTTTTTCTTTTTCTTTTTAATCTTCGACTTTAAATAACAATCGAAAAGGAAAAATGAAAAAAAAAATAAAGAGGGAAAAGTAAAATGTGAAATGAAGAAGAAGAAGAAGAAGACGATGAAGTGAAAGAAACGTGAAAGCGATTTCACGACGACATTGATGTTTGTATCGATCGTGAATTTTTATGAGAAAAATGATTCAAAACAAGAAAGAATAAAATTGAGAGAGAGAGAGAGAGAGAGAGAGAGAGAGAGAAGAATAAATGAGAAAATATCTCTTACCCATATCCCCCCCCCTTTTAACTTTTATCGTGTCCAATCGCTATTTAAAAAGCGCGTAGAGTATTCTCTGATTAGTCGATATGTGTATATGTATGAAATCTAATGTTAACATCGCAGGGAGAACAAAGAGATTAAATTAAAAGGATAATAAAATGAAGTCGTTCTCCGAATGGCCGAAAAATTATGGCCGATGTAGATTAAATTTAGATGAAACTCGTCTATCTTTGTCGCACTCTTATTGGTCTTAAAAAAAAAAAACAAATACACGGACACACACACACACACACACACACACACACACACACACACATACATTCTTATACAGGATATCGCAAATAATCTACCGATTAAAAATACGTAAATCATTAATTAGGGAAAAAAAAAAAATAAATAAATAAATCAAACAAAAGGCATAAGAAATTTTTCTAATTTACTTCGAAACCAATATTGAATTATTATTTAACTAAAGCGAATATAAAATAATCAACGTAATTATTCTGCGTCTCTTAAAGAACGAAATTCTTTCTTTTCTAATTTTACATCGTGTAAAATCGATGAAATATAAAGATATCCTGTAAATGAAAAATGCACTTGAATGTATTTACATTTAAATGGCGTTCTTCTTCCTCTTCGCGACTACGAGGAACATCCTTGGCATTAGTTCGACAGGGCATACAATTTTGTAGATTGTTAAGATATATAAATATAAATAAATAAATAAATAATTATATATATATAAATATATATATATATATATATATATATATATATATATATATATATTTAAGAGAATGTAGGAAGTCGTAATTTTTGTATTCTCGAGAATAACGTAAAATATTTGTGCATTTTTCCTCTCTTCTTCCTCGTCGAGCAAAGGAGCCAAGGAAGTTCGATAATCCTTCTTCGATATATCGTAGAGAACACGTGATAATATTTAAGGCCATTCGTCATTCTTTTTTGTTCCCTTTTCATTTATTTCCTTTTGTTCGTCTGATTGTTTGTTCATTCATTCGTTCATTTTATATATATATATATATATATATATATATATATATATATATATGTTACTATTACTATTATTATAATTATTATAATTATTAAGTTAATTCATTCTGTCAAGGGATAACGGTGACAGTGTATTCAATGTAAATAGAAAAAGAACTGTAAAATAACATGATGTCGATGATGCCTATGAATTTAATCTACTATTATTATAATAATATTACTATTACTATTTACAACTACGTCGAAAACAAGAAGGAAACGTTTGTTTGCTAAACACATGGAAATTCATAATATTACATGTACACTTAACGTTCATACACGCAGCACACACACACACACAAATATATATATATATATATATATATTTACTACACTATTATTAATTATATTAATAATAATGATAAAAACCTCTCTCTCTATAAATGCAATTTATTCTATCTGTATTCGTCGGTTCTCAATTGAACGTTAGATTTTGTATTAATCCCAATTTTCTCTGTGTATGGCGTTTTAGGATATGAGAGAGGTTCGATTTCGGGACATTCAGGATATCACTCGATCGTCGCGATCGATGCCTAATTTCATGATCAAATGGAAAAGATAATCATCGTCATCATCATCAGTTTTTTTAAGATCATTTACTCTCTTCACTTTTCTTTTGTAATGACAAATATTAATTGAAATCAACGAATTTACTTCTTGAAGGGTAAACTATTAGAAAAAAAAAAAAGAAAAGAAGAAGAAGAGTTTTGATTTATTGCATTCGTTTAAAAATGAAATCCTTCTAAAAAAAAAAAAAAGAAAAGAAAAGAAAAAAAGAAATAAAAGGAAAGAATTTTAGATCCTCGATCTGAATTAATTCGCAAAAATAGAAAATTCACGAAGCAAAACGTTTTCGATGTTTTGGGAAAAATGATTAAAACACAAAAAAACAAAAAAAAAAAAAAAAGAAAAAACACAAAAAGAGGGAGAAAATGAAACTTACGAATTCATGTAAAAATAATCGAATTAATAGAAGTAAAAGCAAAAATTGTTGAAACGAATTTTGTTAATCACTATGTCGTTCCAGTTTGTCACAATCGACCTCTCGAAACGTAGATTCAATCGTGTCTTTCACAATTAAAAGTAGACCACGTGGCATCGATTCGTATTATTCGATATTACGTCTAATAGAAAAAATGTCTGCATTGAAAATAGTCAAAATAGTTTTTCATGTAGATCCTTTTTCTCTGTCTCGTACGTACGTAATAAAAAAAGAAAAAAAGAAAAAAAAGAAAAAAAGAAAAAAAAAAGACAACAACAACAAGAATAACATATACTCTCTATGTGTATATAGAATTGAACGTATTGCGTGTACGTAGAACGAAGTGGACGTTCGATCGATACGCGAATTCGATCAGTCGTTGGCACTTTCGATTTAATTAATATTTCACTCCGTGCACATATGTCTCTTAGGTGTGTCTATACGTTCGGCGTTCAGAGATCAATTTTGATAAATTACGATCATCCGTTTAAAAAGAAGAAGAAGAAAAAGAAAAAAAAAGAAAAGAAAAGAAGATATCATTCTTTTCTACATACTCGTAATTAAACGACAAAGCTTTTAAACTTGACAATTGGCCGGCTTCGTTAATTTTTTTATAAATGTTCGTACGTGCGTTAGTCGTTAAGGAAATTTTCTAATTAAAAATTTGTCGAATGTGATAAATGTGTGTAAACCTTTTTTTTTATTGTGAATATTACTAGCCGATGTTTCTAAACGATAAGACAATTAAACAAAAGATCGATGGAATTAGTACGACTATTATTATTATTATTATTATTATTATTATTATTATTATTAATATTAATATTATTATTATTATTATTATTATTATTATTATTATTATAACTAATAAGAGAAAACGATCGATATTTTATCAGAATTGATGGTGTACGACCGGCACATCTAGCTGTAAATCCTCATGAAACACGCTCTTAAATGATTGAAAATAATTCTCGTTAAAGCCGTGATCATTCTCACACGGGATTATAACGTAATATTCCGCTCCTTCACAACTATTTTTATCCCTTTATCGATGACGATCGAAATTATTAATTTATTAAATTACCGATAATCAAATCTTCCAGTGAATTACGAATCAAAAAATGTGATCTGATATGGTAATGGGCTGAACAAAAAATGTATAAAAAAAAAAGAAAAAAGAAAAAAAAAAGAGAAAGGAAAAAGAGTAAAATGAAATGTAGCTTGGAAGAGCAACGAGAATTATGAGCAAAGAAAAAAAACAAGCAAACAAACAAACAAAATGTTCTGATCACACTATTAACCATCACCAAGAGCACTCGAAGACTGGCAATCAAAACTACCGTGTAGGCAAATTTAAAACAGAAACAATTAAAAATAATAAAAAGAACAAAAAAAAAAAAGAAAAGAAAAGAAAGAACACGCAGATTTATTAATATATAAATGTATTTAGTACGATCACCGTGGCCCCTACTGATACGAACCCAAATCATTCCAAGAATAATTATTCAAAATCGTTCGATATATATTAAATGATGAGAAAGAAATCGCGTGTACATACATACGTACATATATGCATACATACATACATACATACATACATATATACGACATAAACAAAATAAAACATTTCTTTCTTAATCCTCTTCACTCTTCTCCTCCATTCTTATCGATTTATTTCTTTCTGCAAATATGAACGGAGAACCTCTCGGAGATGTAATAATTTTGTAGACATAGTGTACAGTAATAGTAAATAAAAAGTAAAATAAAATAAATTGTTCTCCGTGTTCGGAACGATTTTGACCGATTAAAAATAAACAAATAAACAAATAAAGAAAAAAAAAAAAAGAAAGAAAGAAAGAATTACTATCAGCTCGAAGCCTTTTTTCTTCTTGGAAATGAACGATCGTATCAGTCAGGGCCGATCGACGAAAAAAACGCAACTCTCTACGGCTCTCCTTCAAAAATTAATAATAATAATAATGATAAAGATAACGATAATGATAATGATAATGAGATAATGATAATGGCGACGGCGATGATGGTGAAGAATAAAAAAGATAAGGAAGAAAAATAAAACAAACACACACACACACACACCATATACACGCACGCACACATACAGAAAGATAAATAAAAAGAACTTACATAGATACCGAACACAGTTTAAGGATAAAGTGCGCGTTTAATGTAACATTTAGCGAGTAGATAGGTAGGTACCTGCATTTCATGAAATTTAAATATGCTTGAATAGCTCCTCAATAAATCGTTATACATGTTTTGATAAAAAAAAACAAAATTTCACGTCTATTATTTCATCGATCTGTTCTTCCCCCATCTATCCATTCTCCTTCTCCTACCATTCCCCTAACGTTTTATTGCTTTTTATATCGTTATTTTATTTCCTATAAATTTAATACCATTAACCCTTTTACAATTTTTAACATTCTTATTGATACTTTACATATTGATAAATATTTTATTCCTAATCATTGACGCAATTTTTAAAAGATATTCATAGGAAAAATAAAATAATTATTATTTTGTATTGGTTCAAAAAATTTTAATACGGAGAGGTAAGTAGATTATTATGAGTTTGAAATATGCAGCCATTCGCCCGGTAGTACTTGCGTTACAATATTTACGATTACATTTCGATAGATCGCAAGTAATACCGACCCAGATCTCACCACGTGGAGGTTGCCGCATATGGAGATCCACGGGCTAAAAACAACATATCAATCAGTCGCGTTCAATGAACTTCCAATCGACCTGATCACAATCGATCGAAGATTCATCGACCGCGACTTTGCCCTATCCTACCCGTGAGAAAAAGCCTGGATTAATCTTTGTTAATTATTTTAGAAATATCTTTACAAGATTTTACACAACTATTTTGACATAAATGAGTTGACATCTTATTTTATAATCATTACATATAATTTGTACATCCCGGGAATGTACAATTTACATGTATTTTATAATTACTATAACGTTACATTTACAATTAATATATTGTGTTATCGATAAATCTATAGTTCAAAATATTGGTTACAGATCTGAGAATTAAAAGTTAAAAACGATAATTGAGGAAAATGATAAAAATTATATTGTGTTAATTCACAAATAAATGCAGTCACGTTATAAACGGGACTCATTCATGAATGAACCCAATATATATCCAGGCCTTTGAAAACTATCTTAATTACTAAGTGACAGATAAATAACCCATATGCCTTATTCTCCCAATAAATAAGCCTGAAAAATAAGATATCCATAAAACTAGAAACCTTAATAGTACTATTAAGATAAACGTGCCAAAGCATAAAATATGAAGCAATAGAATTCCAATGTGCATCATGCACCATGCAACGTAGATATATTCTTATGAACTAACATGTCGTCAAATTATGAAATTTTTAAAAAATAACGACTTACTAATATACTTTACCAATTTCTAATATAATATATAATATGAAATAATTAAAAGTCAGTTATATACAGTTTTATTATTTAGTATATCTCTCTGCTCCAACTATATATTAATCTTTTTTTCTTCGCATCACTTTGCTCGTTATCGAATACCTGAAACATTAAAAATGGTACGTATAAAACAGATTATAAAAAGAAACACAACAAAAGTGCATTTGCATAGGTATGCAATTTCATTTCACGTGCCTGCCAATATTATTAATATAAATAACAAAACACAAATAATATCCATTTAAAAATTGAGTTTGTAGACCTGAAACACACAGATTCGTCCTTTAGACATTTTATTAAAAAATATCTCATAAATCATTGGTACATTTCACAAATATTGGAAATTATATTTGTTACATTGAAAATTGAAATTTTAAATATATATATATATATATATTTATCATAGAAACGAAAATAGTAATATTTAATATTTAGTGATTGCCTTCAGAAATGCATTAATACAAATATATTTTAAAGATGAATCATTTTAATAAGCGAAAATCGAAACGGACAGACGTTAAAAAGTCCAACGATGATCACCTGTAACAAAATAGAAAAAATATATTAATCATACAATCAACATGTAAAAGCACGAAATATAACACGTCCATTTATCCTGCCAATATGTAGATACACTATTTAATTTAATTCCTTATATATTTTTATCAATCCTTATAAGGAGCTAAAATAAGATAAAACTTAAAAGAGTGAATCTACGTCATAGGATATAAAAAGCAATTATAACAATTAATACCGACGAGCAAAATGACAATGTGGTAAAAAAAGATAGGAAAATATAATAAGACTATGAGCCATTGTTTCAGAGAAACATATTATAATCCTCCAAAAAATGACTCGTCGTCGATAGTTGCCCTCTTGAGCCACATGTTGTGGGGGCCTCTTCGGCGTTTAGCCTCTTCTTTGCTTCGTGCCCTAACCACTGCTTTATGGCATTCCCTAAGTGCAACGTATCAAAAAAAATTAAAAAATAAAAGCTTATTATACATTCCATGAACTATCCTAGTCTGTGGACGATCAATGGATCGAAATAATCCACCAGTCGTACACATTTACACAGACACATTTACTCGAATGCCAAAGCAGATATTGATTCTAATCGATGAACCTATTATTAACACTTCGCATTGGAACAATTAAAAAGTCTCGAACAAAACTGGACAATCTATAATACGTATTATGAACTTAGACTCTTTTATCAAAACACACTTGATTCGCATCTTTATTGAATTTATTTTATTATACGCGTATAAGAAAATATATTTGGAAAACCACGAAAGAGAAAGCGAAGTGTTAATATACTTAATACTAAGTATACAACATGTTAAAAAATCTTTGTTACTCGAAAGAAACGAATTTGTGAATCAATGCAAAGACTTTAAAACTGCTGAATACTGATATATCTCGCAATACAGAGCATCAGCAAATATAAAAAATAAAAAGACAAGAAAAACAGATATGACGAATTATGTGGAAATTTGCTGAAACTTTGTATAATACCGGGAGAAGTAATTTCCCACTCCTGAGTGAGAATTGCAGTCCGCGTCTTCTCCGGTCCTACCTGCTTAAAATTAAATACACAATCACACAGAAGAAGGTATGCTACCTGCCTGCCTATAACCTATATTTAAAAAATAGCAAAACATTCATTCAAATGCACAAACACTCCACGATTCTCTCACATACCGCCAGGGTGCAGAAAAGCCTACACTAGAGAGCATGCCCCGGGGCACCTCCGACACCCTAGCTCAACCACGATTTTTTCTAACTTAAATACTAAAGTGGGTACGTACCAATTTGCTGTAATCGACTGTCAAGGCTAATGATTATTGCGTAAATGACTAAAGCAAATAATACTAGTACATACTAGTATATAGGCATACTAGTAATATACGAGTATTTTACACAGACAATATGTGATATCTCTACTATCCAAAACGATGTAAATGATAATATATTATTATACTAGTGCTCGTAATTACTCAGAAGTTATCGCGTAACGATGTACAATGTACCACCTAACACGCACACACAGGTTCAAGGTACATCGTGCCCAATCACTAACTCAATGACAGTCGCCGATAAGGGAGAACTTAATACTAAACCCATACGAACTGTTTCTCACCCATACGAGTAACACCTGGGCACACGCATGAATGAGAACGCAGAAAGAACGGGAGGGAGAAACGGGAATTAGTTTATTAGAAGCTGAAAATCCTGATCTAAAAATTGGATTAACATTAAGCAGTACTATTGAACTTACGGGCTATGACTCTACAAGTCTCTTTGTCTTTTTTGCAATGACTCTATTCGACTTTTCTCTTGCAAACCCAATGACTTTATTGAGACTTTTTTTTAATAAACAATATTAATTTACTATTTAATAATATTTCATGCAACATTAATGAAAAAACCTCGGACGATTCCTTTTAACAAGTGGCCATTCTAATTCAAAGAAAGAACACATGATCTACCACTTGTTTTCCAGAATCTATCCGTCGCGTATGTCTTCTTGCACGTTTTTTTTTTTACATCGATATCGTTTTATCAAAGTAAACCGCGATTGAATAGACTAAGTACGAAACAATGCATGTAACATAATACCACATCTCATGCTTTTCGACGAAATCAGGTAAATCAATACCCGATTTCAACACTAATACACGGGCAAAGACGAATAAACGAGTGCTTAAAAATGGAACCGTCGATTAAACGACTCGAACCGATGACACAAGAAGACCCTATCCTGAGCTAATATAAAAATAAGCATGCACAATAAATGAACAATAGGAAAATATACCACTCATGAGTAAATCCAAAAGAGGAATTACTCATGGTCATGCTCGTCAATAATTTGTTTAAAAATTACAACCAGTAACTCGTACCGATTCGGACCTTTCGTCCTCGGCATGATTGAGCACCGGAGGAACTTAAAATTTCTTTGCTCACTACTTAAGAAGTTCTCTGATGGCTCCAAAACACTCGTCCGCATTGGTCCGATCGAAATTGAAGAAAGCTCATCCGTAGGAGGTTAAAGATAAGGTAGGTCGGCATCAAAGTAAGTTGACAGCGAAGTAAGTGGAAAATGAAATACCTCGTTGTAGAACGACAAGGTATAACCGCAATGATGATCTGTAAAAGAACAACGAACAAGTTTTAATTAAATTTATTATAATAAAAAAATTGTGGAATTATTAACTTTGATATCTACAAATTTACTTACCAATATTCCCCTATGAAAGAGAAGTATTAATTTCTCGATAATCTTCAATGATGCACTGATTCTAATACGCGAACAGCCTGTGCGACTGTTTAAAAAGAAAAGTTATACTTTGTACGAACAAATCCTAAATCTATTACTGACCGCTTTGCACGCAGTCAATTTAAGTACAAATTTTTCTAAAATTGTTGGCGCGAAACGCGGATTTATTCAAATTAACGAACGAACGATGCTTCTAATTCGCGATTTGGATTTTATTTAAACGATGCAACACTCCAAACAATTGCCACGCGCACGATTGCAATGATGATCTAAAAAAGTAAGAAAACCAAAATTATTAGTATAATTTTTGTAATGAAAAATTTTTTTTAATCATTAAGAAAATGTTTAGAGAAAAGAAATTCACTTACTGGAGTCTTCGTTGATGCATTGCACGATGAGCATCCTGCCCCAGGAAGACGACGAATGATTTCTTCGTTTACTCGAGCTGGAAAAAAGAAAAGAAAAGTAAAATCGTTAGTATCATTGATATAAAAAACGATCTTTAAAATTATTGGGGGAACGTTTGAAAAAAAAAAATTGCTTACCCAGAGCCATCGTTGGTCCTTGCACGATGAGCGTCCTGCCCGAAGACGTTGAATATGCGCAAACACTGACTCTAATTCGCGAATTTATATATTGAATTTAATTTCATTTAATAAGCTTATTTAGACATAAGTATGAATCAAAAATATTACGAACAAACACTGACTCTACCTCGCGAATTTATACCGAATCTACAAATTTTATTTAATCATTTTATTTAGATGTAGAAATAAATCAAAATATTGCCAACAACCACTACTTCCAATGCACTATTCTTCACTCACTTAAACGATGCAACACTTGATTTATTCACTATTTCACATGCGATAACAATATGGTAATCTGAAACAAAAATAAAAACGATATTATTAGTATCTATTATTATTATTATAATAATAAAACGTTATTGAAATTATTGCGAAAACGTTTAAAAAGAGAGTTCACTCACCCAGAGGCTTTGTAGGTCCTTGCACGATGAGCATCCTACCCCAGGATCGTGAATAATATGCACCAACACTGACTCTAATTCACAAATTTATAATGAAATCTAATTTTATTTAATCGACTTATTTAAATGTTAAAAAAAAAAGAATAGCAACGATACGAGCAAACACTGACTCTAATAATTCATAAACACAGAAAAGCTGAAACATATACGAGAGATTATTAAGGATTAGAGAAAATTAGAAAGGATAAAAACATTTTTTGTAAATCATTTCTGAAAGGCAATACATAAAAAAATGTATCATTTAAAGATATCGATCATAATGAATAGCATAAACGTGAATTTTTAATAAATTAAAAAAATTTCAATCGTTATCAAAACTAAAATTGTGTACTTTTGAAATGTACCAAAAGTATGCAGCCATTTGCTCGATAGTGCTTGATTTGTATCTTAAGATACAATCTCGAGCAACATCGATTGCCCAGGTCTCACCGCTTGGAGGTAACTGCACACGGAGACCCAACTATTAATAAAAATCTAATCATTTTTCTAAAATAAAACAATAACTGGAGCAGTGAACGCAATGATTAATAAAGTAAAAAGTATATAAATTCCTATAGCATCCTACGTAATAGTAAACTTCCTACTTCATTAATTGAATCGTGATAAAATTGGAATAAAAATGTTCGTTAATAAAATACGTAAGTAAAAAGAAATCTACTGACGCTTTTCGTAGGTCTTTACTCGTCGAAGTACTGTATAGAAATGAAGACCTCTTTCACGACATTAAGCGAGTTCGAACGACCGAATGTTTTTGTTTTGCTCTCGGCCGAAAGATTTCTTGGAAATATGTTACCTATCTCTCTTTATTAGTCAATGTTATTACAAAGAGATAAACTTATTGTACTTGTATGAAGAGCAGGTCGCGTATAAATTCAATGTTTTGACGTCGTATTATTCTCGCTCGTTGAATTCTTGGAAATTTGGAAAGAATGCGATCATATTACAGGATCGGATTAAAAGTTGTGTGTACCTGTTTGTGTCGGAATATCCATAGATGGTATATATGTATGTGTTTTGTATGATGGATGTGTATATGTGTGTGTGTGTATATATACATATATATATATATATATATATATATATATATATATATATATATATATAGATGAGTATATATAAAAATTGAATATAATCCAAAGTATTAATCGATCGTTATTGTAAAGACAAAATTATTGCTTAGAATGTTGTTTAAAAGCGAGAGAAGTATAGATTTTATGAGAATAAAGCTAAAAAATAGGAAACAAATTAGGACGCAATTGTTCTCCAGGGTGATCTACGAGGCCGAATTTATTTTCGCGAATATCTTTCAAACGCGATGAGATGCTGAGTTGCGAACGCGGCCTTATAAAAATTGTGCGTTCAGCTATCGATTGATATATTGGAAGAGGGTGTACGTTAGAAAAAATATGCTAATTACCTTTAATTAAGCGGAGCGACGAAACACCGTGTCAATTTGTAACCGTATCCAAGATGGCGAGAGAGATCCCTGCAAGGAAGGCAAGTGGACCCCGTAATTCAAATACATCGCTAGTCAAATTAAACATTAATTATCTCGATTAAAAATAATAAAAAATATAATAAAAGTACGTAGGTAATAAGATACGAATGACAAATGTAATTAATTCGATTTTCAAACATAGACAATAATTTTCTAATGAAACAATTATATTTTCTAGTGATATAGAAACGTTAAACGGATACACACTTGGATTACCTATGCTCAGATGATTTCAACGTTTTTAATATATGAAACGTATAATGAGCAATTGTAAATCGAAATAATTCGATAGGAAATATACGGCAGAGTTTTATTCTTTCTTTTTTTTTTTTTTCTCATTGTCCGATTTCGCGTCGGACACAGATATTTTCTAAGAAATAACATAGGTTAGTATCCCAATCCAATGCTTGGGACTTATGTAGGTATATGCTGTCGAGAATATTACATTTGTCATAATTTGCGTGCTCCCTGTTTAATTCCCGTCGCCTATATACATATCAATGGATTAGTTCTCTATATACTTACATATGTATCGTTTCTTTTCTTCGTTCCTTTCTTTTCGATAGTCGAGAATTCTCGATTATATACAATTATTATCATGATACATTACTTCGGTCATAAACGATGAAATTATTGAATACGTAGAAATAAAAATTTGTTTCCGAACGCTTACAATACATCATATATATATATATATAGAGAGAGAGAGAGAGAGAGAGTGAGACGTAACTACCTAAATCTATCGAATAATTTCGATTTACAATTGCTCATTATACGTTTCACATATTATATACATTGAAATCATCTACGCATAAATAATCCAAGTGTGTATCCGTTTAACGTTTCTATATCTCTAGAAAATACAATCGTTTCATTAGAAAATTTTTGTCTATAGTTTGAAATTCGAATTAATTACATTTGTCATACGTATCTTATTACCTACGTACTTTTATTATATTTTTTATTATTTTTAATCGAGATAATTAATGTTTAATTTGACTAGCGATGTATTTGAATTACGGGGTCCACTTGCCTTCCTTGCAGGGATCTCTCTCGCCATCTTGGATACGGTTACAAATTGACACGGTGTTTCGTCGCTCCGCTTAATTAAAGGTAATTAGCATATTTTTTCTAACGTACACCCTCTTCCTATATATCAATCGATAGCTGAACGCGCGTTTTTTATGAGGCCGCGTTCGCAAGTCCGCATCTCCTCGCGTTCGAAAGATATTCGCGAAAATAAACTCGGCCTCGTAGATAGCCCCTGGAGAACAATTGCTTCGTAACTATTTTTCTATTTTCTAGCTTTATTTTCATAAAATAGATACTTCTCTCTCTTTTAAAATATGTTCTGATCAATACTTATGACTTTATAATTGCGATCGATCATTATTTTGGATTATATTCAATTTTCATTTATACTTATCTATATATATACATACATACACATCATACATACACAACACATATATACATCAGTGGATACTCCGTACCAACATACACAGGCGCGCACACACACACTATTAATTCGATCCAGTTAATATGATAGTATCATTTTAAAATTTCCAAGAATTCAACGAGCGAGAATAATACAGCATCAAAACGCAGGATTTATACGCGACCTTCGTTCTGTATGAGTATAAATAAGTTTGTCTCTTTCTAATAACATTGACTAATAAAGAAAGATAGGTAATATTCGATGTAGAACACACATTAGTTTACATATTTCTAAGAAATTTTACAGCCGAGAATAAAACAAAAACATTCGGTCGTTCGAACTCGCTTAATGTCGTGAAAGAGGTCTTCATTTCTATACAGTACTTCGACGAGTAAAGACCTACGAAAAGCGTCAGTAGATTTCTTTTTACTTACGTATTTTATTAACGAACATTTTTATTCCAATTTTATCACGATTCAATTAATGAAGTAGGAAGTTTACTATTACGTAGGATGCTATAGGAATTTATATACTTTTTACTTTATTAATCATTGCGTTCACTGCTCCAGTTATTGTTTTATTTTAGAAAAATGATTAGATTTTTATTAATAGTTGGGTCTCCGTGTGCAGTTACCTCCAAGCGGTGAGACCTGGGCAATCGATGTTGCTCGAGATTGTATCTTAAGATACAAATCAAGCACTATCGAGCAAATGGCTGCATACTTTTGGTACATTTCAAAAGTACACAATTTTAGTTTTGATAACGATTGAAATTTTTTTAATTTATTAAAAATTCACGTTTATGCTATTCATTATGATCGATATCTTTAAATGATACATTTTTTTATGTATTGCCTTTCAGAAATGATTTACAAAAAATGTTTTTATCCTTTCTAATTTTCTCTAATCCTTAATAATCTCTCGTATATGTTTCAGCTTTTCTGTGTTTATGAATTATTAGAGTCAGTGTTTGCTCGTATCGTTGCTATTCTTTTTTTTTTAACATTTAAATAAGTCGATTAAATAAAATTAGATTTCATTATAAATTTGTGAATTAGAGTCAGTGTTGGTGCATATTCTTCACGATCCTGGGGTAGGATGCTCATCGTGCAAGGACCTACAAAGCCTCTGGGTGAGTAAACACTCATTTTAAACGTTTTCGCAATAATTTCAATAACGTTTTATTATTATAATAATAATAATAGATACTAATAATATCGTTTTTATTTTTGTTTCAGATTACCATATTGTTATCGCATGTGAAATAGTGAATAAATCAAGTGTTGCATCGTTTAAGTGAGTGAAGAATAGTGCATTGGAAGTAGTGGTTGTTGGCAATATTTTGATTTATTTCTACATCTAAATAAAATGATTAAATAAAATTTGTAGATTCGGTATAAATTCGCGAGGTAGAGTCAGTGTTTGTTCGTAATATTTTTGATTCATACTTATGTCTAAATAAGCTTATTAAATGAAATTAAATTCAATATATAAATTCGCGAATTAGAGTCAGTGTTTGCGCATATTCAACGTCTTCGGGCAGGACGCTCATCGTGCAAGGACCAACGATGGCTCTGGGTAAGCAATTTTTTTTTTTCAAACGTTCCCCCAATAATTTTAAAGATCGTTTTTTATATCAATGATACTAACGATTTACTTTTCTTTTCTTTTTTCCAGCTCGAGTAAACGAAGAAATCATTCGTCGTCTTCCTGGGGCAGGATGCTCATCGTGCAATGCATCAACGAAGACTCCAGTAAGTGAATTTCTTTTCTCTAAACATTTTCTTAATGATTAAAAAAAATTTTTCATTACAAAAATTATACTAATAATTTTGGTTTTCTTACTTTTTTAGATCATCATTGCAATCGTGCGCGTGGCAATTGTTTGGAGTGTTGCATCGTTTAAATAAAATCCAAATCGCGAATTAGAAGCATCGTTCGTTCGTTAATTTGAATAAATCCGCGTTTCGCGCCAACAATTTTAGAAAAATTTGTACTTAAATTAACTGCGTGCAAAGCGGTCAGTAATAGATTTAGGATTTGTTCGTACAAAGTATAACTTTTCTTTTTAAACAGTCGCACAGGCTGTTCGCGTATTAGAATCAGTGCATCATTGAAGATTATCGAGAAATTAATACTTCTCTTTCATAGGGGAATATTGGTAAGTAAATTTGTAGATATCAAAGTTAATAATTCCACAATTTTTTTATTATAATAAATTTAATTAAAACTTGTTCGTTGTTCTTTTACAGATCATCATTGCGGTTATACCTTGTCGTTCTACAACGAGGTATTTCATTTTCCACTTACTTCGCTGTCAACTTACTTTGATGCCGACCTACCTTATCTTTAACCTCCTACGGATGAGCTTTCTTCAATTTCGATCGGACCAATGCGGACGAGTGTTTTGGAGCCATCAGAGAACTTCTTAAGTAGTGAGCAAAGAAATTTTAAGTTCCTCCGGTGCTCAATCATGCCGAGGACGAAAGGTCCGAATCGGTACGAGTTACTGGTTGTAATTTTTAAACAAATTATTGACGAGCATGACCATGAGTAATTCCTCTTTTGGATTTACTCATGAGTGGTATATTTTCCTATTGTTCATTTATTGTGCATGCTTATTTTTATATTAGCTCAGGATAGGGTCTTCTTGTGTCATCGGTTCGAGTCGTTTAATCGACGGTTCCATTTTTAAGCACTCGTTTATTCGTCTTTGCCCGTGTATTAGTGTTGAAATCGGGTATTGATTTACCTGATTTCGTCGAAAAGCATGAGATGTGGTATTATGTTACATGCATTGTTTCGTACTTAGTCTATTCAATCGCGGTTTACTTTGATAAAACGATATCGATGTAAAAAAAAAAACGTGCAAGAAGACATACGCGACGGATAGATTCTGGAAAACAAGTGGTAGATCATGTGTTCTTTCTTTGAATTAGAATGGCCACTTGTTAAAAGGAATCGTCCGAGGTTTTTTCATTAATGTTGCATGAAATATTATTAAATAGTAAATTAATATTGTTTATTAAAAAAAAGTCTCAATAAAGTCATTGGGTTTGCAAGAGAAAAGTCGAATAGAGTCATTGCAAAAAAGACAAAGAGACTTGTACAGTCATAGCCCGTAAGCTTAATAATACTGCTTAAAGTTAATCCAATTTTTAGATCAGGATTTTCAGCTTCTAATAAACTAATTCCCGTTTCTCCCCCCCGTTCTTTCTGCGTTCTCATTCATGCGTGTGCCCAGGTGTTACTCGTATGGGTGAGAAACAGTTCGTATGGGTTTAGTATTAAGTTCTCCCTTATCGGCGACTGTCATTGAGTTAGTGATTGGGCACGATGTACCTTGAACCTGTGTGTGCGTGTTAGGTGGTACATTGTACATCGTTACGCGATAACTTCTGAGTAATTACGAGCACTAGTATAATAATATATTATCATTTACATCGTTTTGGATAGTAGAGTTATCACATATTGTCTGTGAAAATACTCGTATATTACTAGTATGCCTATATACTAGTATGTACTAGTATTATTTGCTTTAGTCATTTACGCAATAATCATTAGCCTTGACAGTCGATTACAGCAAATTGGTACGTACCCACTTTAATATTTAAGTTAGAAAAAATCGTGGTTGAGCTAGGGTGTCGGAGGTGCCCCGGGGCATGCTCTCTAGTGTAGGCTTTTTTGCACCCTGGCGGTATGTGAGAGAATCGTGGAGTGTTTGTGCATTTGAATGAATGTTTTGCTATTTTTTAAATATAGGTTATAGGCAGGCAGGTAGCATACCTTCTTCTGTGTGATTGTGTATTTAATTTTAAGCAGGTAGGACCGGAGAAGACGCGGACTGCAATTCTCACTCAGGAGTGGGAAATTACTTCTCCCGGTATTATACAAAGTTTCAGCAAATTTCCACATAATTCGTCATATCTGTTTTTCTTGTCTTTTATTTTTTATATTTGCTGATGCTCTGTATTGCGAGATATATCAGTATTCAGCAGTTTTAAAGTCTTTGCATTGATTCACAAATTCGTTTCTTTCGAGTAACAAAGATTTTTTAACACGTTGTATACTTAGTATTAAGTATATTAACACTTCGCTTTTTCTTTCGTAGTTTTCCAAATATATTTTCTTATACGCGTATAATAAAATAAATTCAATAAAGATGCGAATCAAGTGTGTTTTGATAAAAGAGTCTAAGTTCATAATACGTATTATAGATTGTCCAGTTTTGTTCGAGACTTTTTAATTGTTCCAATGCGAAGTGTTAATAATAGGTTCATCGATTAGAATCAATATCTGCTTTGGCATTCGAGTAAATGTGTCTGTGTAAATGTGTACGACTGGTGGATTATTTCGATCCATTGATCGTCCACAGACTAGGATAGTTCATGGAATGTATAATAAGCTTTTATTTTTTAACTTTTTTTTATACGTTGCACTTAGGGAATGCCATAAAGCAGTGGTTAGGGCACGAAGCAAAGAAGAGGCTAAACGCCGAAGAGGCCCCCACAACATGTGGCTCAAGAGGGCAACTATCGACGACGTGTCATTTTTTGGAGGATTATAATATGTTTCTCTGAAACAATGGCTCGTAGTCTTATTATATTTTCCTATCTTTTTTTACCACATTGTCATTTTGCTCGTCGGTATTAATTGTTATAATTGCTTTTTATGTCCTATGACGTAGATTCACTCTTTTAAGTTTGATCTTATTTTAGCTCCTTATAAGGATTGATAAAAATATATAAGGAATTAAATTAAATAGTGCATCTACATATTGGCAGGATAAATGGACGTGTTATATTTCGTGCTTTTACATGTTGATTGTATGATTAATATATTTTTTCTATTTTGTTACAGGTGATCATCGTTGGATTTTTTAACGTCTGTCCGTTTCGATTTTCGCTTATTAAAATGATTCATCTTTAAAATATATTTGTATTAATGCATTTCTGAAGGCAATCACTAAATATTAAATATTACTATTTTCGTTTCTATGATAAATATATATATATATATATATTTAAAATTTCAATTTTCAATGTAACAAATATAATTTCCAATATTTGTGAAATGTACCAATGATTAATGAGATATTTTTTAATAAAATGTCTAAAGGACGAATCTGTGTGTTTCAGGTCTACAAACTCAATTTTTAAATGGATATTATTTGTGTTTTGTTATTTATATTAATAATATTGGCAGGCACGTTAAATGAAATTGCATACCTATGCAAATGCACTTATATGCACAATATATAGTTGGAGCAGAGAGATATACTAAATAATAAAACTGTATATAACTGACTTTTAATTATTTCATATTATATATTATATTAGAAATTGGTAAAGTATATTAGTAAGTCGTTATTTTTTAAAAAATTCATAATTTGACGACATGTTAGTTCATAAGAATATATCTACGTTGCATGGTGCATGATGCACATTGGAATTCTATTGCTTCATATTTTATGCTTTGGCACGTTTATCTTAATAGTACTATTAAGGTTTCTAGTTTTATGGATATCTTATTTTTCAGGCTTATTTATTGGGAGAATAAGGCATATGGGTTATTTATCTGTCACTTAGTAATTAAGATAGTTTTCAAAGGCCTGGATATATATTGGGTTCATTCATGAATGAGTCCCGTTTATAACGTGACTGCATTTATTTGTGAATTAACACAATATAATTTTTATCATTTTCCTCAATTATCGTTTTTAACTTTTAATTCTCAGATCTGTAACCAATATTTTGAACTATAGATTTATCGATAACACAATATATTAATTGTAAATGTAACGTTATAGTAATTATAAAATACATGTAAATTGTACATTCCCGGGATGTACAAATTATATGTAATGATTATAAAATAAGATGTCAACTCATTTATGTCAAAATAGTTGTGTAAAATCTTGTAAAGATATTTTTAAAATAATTAACAAAGATTAATCCAGGCTTTCTCTCACGGGTAGGATAGGGTAAAGTCGCGGTCGATGAATCTTCGATCGATTGTGATCAGGTCGATTGGAACTTCATTGAACGCGACCGATTGTCATGTTTTTAGCCCGTGGATCTCCAGGTGCGGCAACCTCCACGTGGTGAGATCTGGGTCGGTATTACTTGCGATCTATCGATATGTAATTGTAAATATTGTAACGCAAGTACTACCGGGCGAATGGCTGCATATATTCTTCTTAATTCTAGATTTTCAAACGTAATTAATTTATATTGAACATTTCTTGTCTTAGGAAAATTTTTTGTAATATCCTTCATACACTTCAGTTTCAATTTTTATACAAAATAGTTGAAACCTTTCGACTAAATTGAACGTAGAATCGTTCCTTTTCTAATTATCGGTTAAATAAATAGATTTCGCGATATTATCGATTTAAAATCAACTACGTTTTACACTCGCGCACACACGGGCAATAGTTTAAACTTTGATACGGGAGAACGTAAAAAACCTTTCAATCACTTAACACGTAGAGCGGTTCTTTTCTACTTTTTCGATGTGGTAAATAGATATTGCGAAGTATTATTGATTTTTCGCATTTATAGCATTAGAAAGACATTAAAAGTCGATTGGTTTTTGATTTGGTTTGGAAATAATTTAAAATCCGAAATCTCTTATAAACGATGTTCGTTCAAACAATAGATTATTTCTATTATTTAATATTAATTCAATATATGTGAAGTATACTGTGATGTGTGCTCTCACTATTATGAATTTATATATAATCATTAATGATACCAGTTATCGAATTAATACGATTGTTCGAACGAATACATTTTCATTTAAAAAAAAAAAAAAAAAAAAAAAAAAAAAATAAGAGAAAGAAAAGAACAGAATGGAAAAGAATAATATATTTGTACTCTGTCGTAAATTCTTAAATTTTAGTTCTATTCTAAACGCAACGTTAATTATTGTTAATGATGATAAATGTTATTAGTGATGATGTGGAGTGATTAGAAAAATTGACGTCTTGTGCCATCTCGAAGTATCCTCAGATTTGTCGTACAAAATTAAAGTCGATAATGCAGTCCCATTTGCGCGTAGGAAAGCCTTTATTATATCGACGTTGGTCTTTGAAAAATCGTTTCTTCGGTTTGTTAATTTTTTGTTTAATAATTAGTGAAAAAGAAAAGATATAATCGCAAAATTAATAAAAGGATCAAGCAAGATGATTTTTTTTTATACGTTTTCTCAAGTCACCTTTACATCTTATTGTCGTATAATAGAATCGAAACGAATTCATTTTTTTCTTTGTTTTTTTTTTTTTTTTTTTTTAATCTGTTCATTAATGACAAAAGAACGCACGGTATTTATAAATCGATGATACTTTACTATGGAATTTATAACGATAATAAATATTATATCGAGGTATATTTATAAAACGAACGAAAACGAGATGACGAGGATCGAATCGACGTTCAAATATTCCCGCCATTTATATGTAACATTTTGAAAATTACGTATCGTTAAATAATAACTTACGTAAACGTGTAATATGAGTTGGTATATTAACACGTAGATAATAGAAAATTATGACATTTAAAATTTTGTTAACGCGCATTTGTACGCGATGATAAAAGTTAGAAAACAGGTGTAACGTCCTCTAGTAGTCGTGTTAAAAACTCGTCGATACTTGCATAGATATTATACGGTTTTCGGGCAACGTCTTTTGTGATCTTCCGGTAACAGTCGTCGTCGTGGTTGTCGTCGTCGTCGACCCTGTCGTTGAAAAATAGTTATTAGTAAAAAAGATAATTATTCCGACCGATCGAAACGATATACATAAGTACACGTGTAATATTGTCGGGAGAACGCGTACACGATCAAAGAAGAACGAAATAAAAAAAAAAAAAAATATATATATATATATATATATATATATATATATATATATATATATATTTGTATTCAATACGTGACGTTATTAAATATAATAACAAATATAATGGTACGATGAGTATTTGAAATTCTATAAAGAAATCCGATTGGTCGAGGTATTTTTTTTTTCTTTTCTTTATTTTCATTTACTCGGAACGTTTGTATGGGTGAATGCAAATGCGGGAAGACGATTATTTTTGATAGAGAAAACATTAAATGTCAACTTTCTCGGAGTGTGCAACACAACTGGTTTTTGAAACGATGTCGTCGGGGATAATATTATTCGACGTTGGTGTGAGAAATAATCTGCGTAAGATGGACGTTAAAGTTTCGTACGGGCCACGGTGGAGGAGACCGCTTTATAGGTTACAGGAGGAAAGATCAAGGAGGATCGAGGTTTATCGAATTTAGTTAGTTTTTCGTTCGTATTGTCGAACCATGGGCAATGGAATATCTTGTTGTCTACAAAAAAAAAAGGTAAGATTTTTCTCATCGTCATTATCATCATCATCATCATCAGCAGCAGCAGCAGCAGCAGCAGCAGTAGCAGCAGCATAATCATCATCATCATTATTTTCGTTCGATCGTATTCTCACAAAAACGATGCGATCGATATGTATATTATTTATTTCAAAATATTTTTTACACAAAACTAGATCACCGAATGATTATATTTATTATTAGAGAGAACTTCGTTATTATATATTTATTTTATATATATATATATATATATAATAATAATTATAATAATATATATATATATATATATATACACACATATATGTATATTTATATTTTTTTTTCAATGAAAAGATTCTTATGCATTTGAAATTATTATTTTATATACAGAAAATAAAAGGAAGTAATATTATTTTAAAATACAAGATATAAGTTAGAATAGAAGGCGATAGTCAAATAACCTTAGATTATATGCGGTATTAGATTAACCGTTCTATATACTTATATATATATATATATATATATATATATATATACACACGCGCGCGCGCACGTACGCATACACACACACGCATATTCATTGTCGATAAAACTTCGATAAAACAGACTCGACAAGTTTTTCAAGAATTTCACGAGATGGCAGCACTTCGTTATTTTCGGAACACCTTCGTGACGTAACGCACGCAAGCACACACACACACACACAAACACATATGCACACATATGTACATACAAATGAACGGTAACAATAAGGCGATATCAATAATTAATTAGTATTCTAATCAAAGTTCCATATCACCCTTGTAAGATATTTTTCATTCATAACAAATCGTTTTATATCGTATTCATTAGATTTGTTTTTCTTTTCTTTTCTTTTCTTTTTTTTTTTTTTTTTTTCCCCCTATAGAAAAAACATAAATACGATGTTTCTTTCTTTTTCTCTAAGATCAATAACGATCAAGGAACGTTCAAGATCCATCAATGAAACTTGAACCGTAGAAGATCATTGATATTTATTCGATCAAGCCCAGTAATCGATCTCGACGAACGATTAATTGCGTTCATCTCTACGTTCGCTTTTAAACAACAACAACGATCACGATTTATTTATCCTCCTTTCGTTGTTCATTTTTCCTTTCTTTTTTCCTTTCGTTTTTTCTATTTTTTTTTTTTTTTGGTTTTTTTGTTTTCTATTCGTACCTATATATTCATCCATCTTCTCTTTTCGCTTTCAACGGTAGTTTACGATTACAAATACAAATCAAAGCCGACACAAACGATGGAATCCACACGTGAGAACCTGTTATCGATCGCTTGTGCAACGCGATCGGCTTCGTTAGATCTAAACGATCTACGTACGTATTTACTATACCAGAAGCATATTGCGAAAAATCTTTTCATCGTTGTCGGGCTTCTTCTTAGAGCTTAGAAAGCAGATATCCATGAGAAGAAAAGATAAACGGAGTTGGAGATACTAGGCTTGGAGATTTCTATTTTCTCTCTCTCTCTCTCTCTCTCTCTCTCTCTCTCTCCCTCCCTCTCTATCTCCTTTTTTTCTTATTACGAATATATCGAACACTTTAACATATGATACTCGTGGAATTAGCACATGACCTTCGAGAATAACTCAAGGAATAATTTAAGTGTATAATGAATGCTTTCCTCCCCTCCCATCATCATCATCATCATCATCATCATCATCATCATCATCATCATTATCATCATGATAGTCATCATCATCATCGTCGTCGTCGTCGTCGTCGTCGTCGCCATTACCCCCTACTCCTTCTCGCCATTTATGGCGAAAAAATTATCTGCAATTAAATCATCGAACGAGTCTCTCTCGTTAAAGAAAAAAAAAAAAAAAAGAAAAATGCAAAAAAAAAGAATATGAATCTACGTAGATCATCCATACTCCGAAACTTCTAACTAAATTGAGTTTACGAATCTTCATGATTTTCTTTTCCTTTTTATCATCTTTTTTTTCTTTTTCTTTTTTTATTCTTCTCGAACCTTGACATTATAACCATCGACGACGAATCCGACGAGAGTCATCTTCGACTTTAATAAAGACACTTCGTATGCCGCGTTCGTGTTAAATCGTAAAAAAGAAAATCTTTTTGGTATGGTGGAATCTGTAGGACGACGAAGAAAGAAAAAAAAAAAAAAAAAAGAAAAGAAGAAAGAAAGAAAGAAAGAAAAGAAAAGGGGAGAAAAGTGGTAATGTGTATAGAAAACATTATCGTACGTCGTAATTACGGTTGACCGAGATTTTTCGAGAATGCAGATTATACGACGAGCTTTTGTAATGATCGCATTAACGATCTCCGTGATCATGGCAAAGTATGACTTTTACGATCGACCGTCGAGCGACATTTAAAATACGTCAAATTTTTTTTTTACGAGTTAACCAGGAAGAGATTAGATGGAGCTTAGAGGGAAATGCTCATCTCGTATTTTACCTCCGTTTTGAAATTATTTATTCATCGAGATCGAACTCCGCGTACGGCCAATTAATTTGAGAAAGAGAAATTTTTGACCTTTCCCCTTTGTTTTTGTTTGTCTTATTTCATTTCATTCTTGCGAGATAATTGTTCTGGTATACATTGTCTACGATACTCGTAAATAAGTGTACATGTATATACATACATATATATATATATATATATATATATATATATATATATATATATATATATATATAATGTATAACTCTTGTTGGAGAATCTAAAGGAATCTGGATTTTAACGATCACCGTAAATTTCATTTGTTAACATTAATGGGAATCCTTTTTTTTTTCTTTTTCTTTCCTTGAGCGAATGTCTTCAAGTTTTATAAAGGATGTATCTCGGCTTTTAATGGAACTCTCGTACGTATCGTAAAATCTTTTACCCGTCCTTGGTCAGGGATTATTTACAAAGTAAGCCTTTTTATTGTCCGCATTATATTATCTCTTCGCACATATTCCTTATTAAAACTTTACATTGTCGTCGATTAAAGGTAGACAATGTTATCTAAGTATCGTCCGTTCGAAATGGGAAGGAATTAAAAAAAAAAAAAATTATAACAGGATACGCATTTGGGATATGATCTCATTTGGGAGTGAAACAAAAAGATAATCAGTTAATTCTTTTTTATAAAGAAACAATTATAAAGTGTGTGTGTGTATGTGTTTGTGTGTGTACATTACAATGAAAAAATACATTCCGAGGAATAAAAATAGAATTATTTATAATCGGAAATATCAAGTAATATATGCAATTATTCTCGAATAGAATTTATGCTAACGTTATTCTAGCGAAAGGAAAGTTTAGTTGGTGAGCGACGTTTATTCGATCGACCATAAACGTGTGAATGAAAAAGTTTTGTAATATTTTTGTTCTGTTTCTCTTTTCTTGTTATTTTTTTTTTTTCTTTTTTCTCTCTTAAATTCGTTTTTTCTTTTCTCTTTTCTATGCCAGTATTTTCGCGCGATGTGTGTGGCGATTACGAACACGAATAGAGTTATCTATTAACGTGCTTAAAGAACTTTCATCTCGGTTCGAACGATCGGCTCTTAACGTTCGATTCTCGTTTCGTAGAGCAAAAAAAAACAAAGAAAAAAATATATATATATATATATATATATATATATATATATATATATATATATATATATATGAGAAAAAAGACAATAAAAGAAACGAAAAAGAAAAGATAGAGAAAAAAAATACATAAAAGCTTTAACTAAGAGTGGCGCCGTATATTAGCCGGCACTTTAACTCGTTATTGGCTACTCTCGTATGTTTTGCCCCTCTCCAAACGATACTGCCTTGTTCACGAATAAGAGAAAAATGAAGAAAAGGAAAAAGGGTTTAAAGAGAGATAGAGATAGATAGATAGATTGATAGAAAGATATATTAGAAAGATTCGCTAAAAAGAACAATTGCGTACTTCCGCTTATATACATGCTTCGTAAATAATTCGTCAAGATGTGTATGTAATATCAGTTTCGTTCATAGATTACGTCGGAAACATAATTTTTTATTTTTATTTCGTGATATTTAATGTTCTCCATCAATGTGTATAATTTCGCTGGACCATTAGATATCTCGTTTTAAGATTTTTCTATTTCTTATTTATTTATTTTTTTTTTTTTGATTTCTTATTTATTTCATTTTTTATTTTTTTTATTTTTTTTTTTTTTACATCTAGAGAAATAATTAAAATAATCTATATTTAGTAATATCGTTATTAATCCGATTTGATATATTTATAATGATCTAATATTAGTGAAGTCAATAGTATTCTTCGTTTTCAGTGAATGAATCAAAAATAATGAAAATAATCTGGATCACGGAAATCTCGTTGTAGAGTTTTTAATTTATTATAATTAATGAATTTAACTATTTGTTTATTTCATTATTTTTGTATATATCCTTATAGGAAATTTTAATCGAATATAATCTGTATATCTATATATGTATATTAATCGAATATGAAATATATATTTTGTAGTATTTGAACTATCTATTGATATAAATATCATGAATATTGATAATTTCATTCGTGAATATTAATGACTAATTTTATTACGTAAATATTTTAATTGCGTCCAACGTTGAAATTGAAGCGCAATAAGTGTTTAGAGTCACGCCAACATTATCGTAAATAACATGAAACATAAAAAGTAATTATATTGGCCGATAATAAACGAGTTTAAAGAGAGATTAGAGATAGAATGAAGTATAAGAGTCGACTAATTAAACTCTACGCCAATGAAGCAATCGATGGTAGAACTCATTGGCATCAGCAATCGATTTAAGGTATTCATTATCGCGACACTTAATTTATTTTGCTTTGAACATGCAGAAAAAAGACAGAAATAGATGGATGGATAGAGAGAGAGAGAGAGAATGATTTACATTAATGAACACATGTTCAATTTTGTTGTCACTAAGAACACGTGATCGACACCTAATTTATATTAAATATATTAATATTATATCGAAAGAAGAAGAAAGAAACCACGCACTCGTCCGCACACGCAAAAGAAAGTAGTATAGCGATTCATAAAGAAGAACCATTTTTGTTTCTTTTTTTTTTTTCTTTTTTTAACGATCGCACAATTAATTTTCCCGATATTGATTAACGCGATGTCACACAAACGAGCATAAATTTGAAAAGGTTATACTTAACAGAGAGATCCGTGAAATTTCATAGGATCATTATTTAAAAGTATAATTTTTTTCTTTTCTTTTTCTTTTCTTTTTTTTTTTTTTTTTATTTAGATTCCGAGAAATTATAAATTTATTAATAAATTCAATGACAAGGTGTAGGTAGGTAGGTAGAAGTAGGTAGGTACGTGCGACCATATATTTTTCTTTCTTTTTTCTTTTCTGTTTTTTTCTTTTTTTTTTTTTTTTTTTGTTTTGAAGGGGGAGGGAGGGTAACAATGAAAGACTTCGAGTTAAAAATAAGGAATAATTAAAACACTTTGAAAATTTCGATCCGCGCGAATAAACTCGAATAAGGAGAAATAGAGGTAGAAATTTACTTGGTAAGAAGTAAGAGAGAGAAAGAGAGAGAGAGAGAGAGAGAGAGCATGATCTCGATCGAGATTACCTTGTGATTTACAAGCCGGCTTTAGGCGTGAGAGACATCGATAGGCCTCCGTAGATCAGGACGAAGGATTTTTACAGTCTACCAACCTACGATCTCGAAACGGAATGGAACGAAACGAAACGAAACGAAACGGAACGGAACGGAACGGAACGGAATGGAACAGAACGAAACGAAACAGAACAAAATGAAACGAAACGAAAGGAAACGAAACGAAACTAAACGAAGCGAGACGCGTCTCCCAGTGATTAATGAGATCGTCTGCGACGACTCCTTTCGAGGACGTCGGAAGATCCACTGATAAGTTCCTTCCTTCCCTTCCTTCCTTTGAAATTCAATACAATGTATTTAACCCGCCACTACCGTTCTTTTTTTCTTTTTTTTTTTTTTTTTTTTTTTTTTTTTTTTTTTTTTTTTTTTTTTAAATAGATACAGGTAGATATTAAAATGAACACATATACACGTGCGAACATATCGAAGTTTACGTTTAACGTTTAACGTTTTCGTGACTAATTACGATTCATCCTGTCAGTTGTAAGTTTCTTCGTTTTTTTTTTTTTTTTTTTTTTTTTTTCGGGGAACTCGTTACGATCGGCACGTAAAAGATTCAAGATTAGAATGTTACGTTATTCGTATGAACGAATTTAATTTTGTTAGTGCCAACGTATATGTATTCTTGATTTTTCTTGTTTTTTTTTTTAATGTAATTAACGTAAAAATAAATTAACGTTTTGACCCGTCGCATTGGATCAAATATTAGGCTTGAAAATGTTTATAAATGTATATGTAGTGGATATGAAAGAATTAAATGTTGTCATACGTATGTTTACTATAATTGAAGGAACGATTTAATCGATACATTTTTTTTATCTAAATATAGATAAAATTTTAATTAACGGGAATATGTAAGTGGAAAATTTGTTAATATTTGAATAATCGATAGCGAGATAACGTAACGTATATGAGATTACTTACATATATATATATATATATATATATATATATATATATATATATATATATAACATTATATATTAGTTATGTATATTAGTTATGTTATGCGTTTATATCATCGTAGATATAATTTTTGATTTATTTTAAAACGATAGGATAGGATGCCGATCCAACATCAGGGCACATGAGAGGCGGTTTAGGTCAAGGCGTTCATAATACATTTCATTGTTCTTCGCAATGCGGCGAAAGTACGCATAAATTATTTATAAACTCGATGGTCTGTAGTCGCCATTAACTAGTAATATTTATTTATTTGTTCGAATACGAACGTAGTAGTTTCTTTTAACCCACACGCGCAATACACACACGAAGAGGAACAAGTTGCATGTGGAGGGGAATGAAGAAAAGGAAAAGAAAAGAAAATTAAAAAAAAAAAAAAGAAAAAAGAGAAAACAGAAAGAAATAAATATATAAATAAAGAAAAATCCTACTATCTTAGACAACCATTGGAATTTGCATCTCGTGTGACTTTGTGATCTCGTTGGGAGATAAAGTTCACTTGGCCTTTTTTTATCGTAATAACGTATCTGCGATTACATTTACGATCGAGTCGAAGATATCGTCGTCGTTTCGTGATATCGTTTCTATAAAGTGAATTCTGGTGTCACACAAACGTCAGAATAAATAAGACGGGACTGACAAATGCGATATAATATTGGCACGATTTTATAATCTCATATTGGAATCTAACAAGTCGTTCCTATCGGTATTATCGATTATTTGTACATCATTTTTCAATAATCGATAGCGACCTATTCGAAGTGCGAAGGGAGAGAAGAAGAAGAAGAAGGAAAAAAAAAAAGAAAAATATTATTTTCCAATCACGTCGATTGATTTACTACTCCTTATCGATAAGATTATAAAAATTGGCTAAAGGCGAGATATAAATTAATAAATAATACATCCTTCCGTATAATAAGAATGATCATACGACCTCGTTTAATATTATACATGATATACGTGTTTCTAAGAAGAAAAAAGAAAAAAAAAATCATATTTAAATGATCAGTCATTAACCAGTTGTTTTATGTCATTATTTT
>OU426864.1:3585776-3598276 GCA_911387685.1 Dolichovespula media | reverse complement strand
ATAATAATAATAAAAATAAGAATAAGATGTACCTATATAATAATAATAACAATGATAATAATAATAATAATAATAATAATAATAATAATCTATCAGTGTAATAATGATATTATATAACACAACAATAATCAATGTAACATATCATAATAATTGAGCTCGTACATGGAAACTTCGACGTTAGAATGATTTCATAAAATTTTCATTTCATATATTTTTCATTACATTCCTTGTATTATTTTATTTGATTTTATTTCATTTCATTTCGTTTCGTTTCATTCCATTCCATTTCATTTCATTCTCTTTTACTACTGTGAAAATAATCTTGAAGAAACCTTGAAAGTATAGATAAAATAAATAATGTAAAAGGAAGGTGTAAAAAAAGGTGTGGTCTCTGTTAGTCGTAGGGTAGGGAAAGGGAGGATGAGGAGGAGGAGGGTGGTGCAATGGGTAGAGGGAGAGAGAGAGAGAGAGAGAGAGAGAGAGAGAGGAGGGAGGGAGAGGGAAATTCGAAAGATCTTAGGGATAGATTTGCAACCGGTTGGCCGCGATCACTTAAATCGCTTCCGGTCGCGAGTTTCGCCCACGCGATTTTATGCGGCTGAAAGCGTAAAGGGCCGCGTGTCTATTGGAACCGAGTGTGACAGTAATCGTACATAGCCATATATATATATATATATATATATATATATATATGTATGTATGTATGTGTATACATAATACATATATGTATATGTATATATACGATCGGAGAGCATTGTACGATTTCATTCATGCGCGACCCACTTAAATTTCATTCAATGATCGACACTCTCCGGCTTTAGCCATCTCGATAATACCGGTTCGCCTTTCTCGATCGAATCGATTAATCGATATTATCGATAGTTCCATCTTCCATCTTGTTTGATTTCAATCTTATAAATAAGGAAAAATTATATACGTATATATGTATGTATGTATAGTATACGTGCAGGTATCGGTTATATATATATATATATATATATATATATATATATATATATTTAATTATTATTTATATATATATTAAATATATATATATATATATTTAATATATAATTATAAATATATATATATATATATATATATATTTCATTATTAACATTATTTCGTCGCATATCTCTCCAACTTCTTTGTATTATGGAGTCAATCGATTTTGCAAATGAGCGGTTCATACAATCGTTTTTCGTTAAACGTAAACGATACAATGATAAAACATTATATAGGATTTGATTGATTACAAATTCTCGGTATTATTCACCTCATCTTCATACGTAATGGGGTACGTTTAATGGTAAATCCTATGGATAATTGTGCCTTGATGGTGGTAGCTATAAATTATGATTACGAGTTTTAACAAGCTCGCTAAGAGACATATTACCAATGGTACATATAACGTATAAAGATCGATAGACGATCGATAGACGATCGATCGTACTCCGTTGAAATGCAGATTAGGAGAACGATTTTATGCTTGAATTCTAATGCCCATAATCGTGCAACCGTGTTGCCCGTTCTATATGTACGTTGAATTTTTCTATTCCTTATACCTTTCCGTTCGACTGGTTTTTGTTCTCTCTCTCTCTCTCTCTCTCTCTCTCTCTCTCTCTCTCTCTCTCTCTCTCTTTCTCGAAATGGGCGCATACCTAAACCTGTCGCGGTTATTTATTCTACCGTAACGTTTATAATTACTCGTTTGATTTGTTACTTTTCAAAGAGTAAGATTTACGATATCTCTCTCTCTCTCTCTCTCTCTCTCTCCCTCTCCCTCCCCTCCACCCCTTTTTCTTTTCCTCGCAAGATTTATGATTTATGATTTATTAAAAAAAAAAAAAAAAGAAAAATAAAGAGAGCCAAAAAAAATTCATTAGATATACCCGCGCATATCCGTATAAAATTTAGATTACAAAAGTCGAAATATGTATCTCGGGTTTCCGATCGGTATAAAATTATTGAGGAAAAATTGTCGTGGCGGAGAGGCGGGGAAGGGGGGGACGGGGAAGAAAAATCGTTCGACAATCGGTGACGTCGTTCAAGTGTCGCATTTGTGCGAGATTTGATATGCGATCCGTTCGTATGAGTGGCAGAAAATAAATCGTCGATGCGCCCACGTGGCGCCATGTTCTGCTAGATAACAATTATTCAAATCGGGCCTTACGCGCGTCGCGCACGGCTTTGCAGGTGCCCGTAAACTTGGCGGAACGACTTTTCTTTTACTTCACTTATCTCTCTCTCTCTCTCTCTCTCTCTCTCTCTCTCTCTCTCTCTCTCTCTTTCCTCCAATCGTTGCAAGGGACTTATACTGGGTGAGGCCATTCGACTTTATCGTATCGAATGTTTCCACTTTCTTGAAGCGTCCCTTAAAGATCGTTCTCAACCGGTTACCGTCGTTTCTCAATTTATACCCATAAATATTTTTATCGATTTATTCAATTAACCATGGTTACTGTATTTTTCGTTGCTCTTTTTTTGTTCTCTCAAAAAATAAATAAAAAATAAAATAAGGTAATGTCCCAAAGATTTTTTTTGTCGGTCTTCGACATTACATATATATTTATAATTATAATAATTATATGTTTGTAATTATATATATATATATATATATATATATATATATATATATATATATTTATATATATTTAATAAATGAGAAAAAAAAGATAATCGCGAACGAATATTCTCGTATTTCTGACTATTGGATTCAATCGACGATGAAAAATTAAATCGACGAAATTAATTGTGTAACACCCGTTATAAGTTCATCATATATATGTATATATATATATATATATATATATATATTAATTCTTCTCGCTTAGATATTTTGATTTTGTCCGAACGTGTACCGTTTATCACACTCGATCGGACTCGATTAAAGTCGAGTTTAACAGGAAGTCGTGAATTTCTTCATTCAAAAAAAAAAAAAATGAAACAGAAAGGAAAAAGAATAAGAGGGAAAAAAAAGAAGAAAGAGAACCTAAAAAAGAAGAACAAAAAAAAGGAACAACAAAAGTGTCTTGCCTCTCTCCTCGTCAATATTTTTCCGCTCGTTTAATTATTGTTTCTTTATTTTTTTTTTATTTTATTCTTTTTTTTCGCTTTGGTTCTTAATACAAAAGGGAGTCGAAAAAAAGGTAGAAAGAGAAACAGAGAGAGAGAGAGAGAGAGAGAGAGAGAAAGAAATTGAAAGAGAATGCAGTGTTACGACGTGACCGGTCCGTGACACGAAGGAATCGTGTTGTTCCTGGCCACCTACACCAAATAAAGGGGAATGAGTCAGAGCTTTTATTTCGAGAGTCGAAGCACTCCTGAAATAGACGACGTCCTACGGCGAGGAAAGACGGTGTGTCTATTTAAAGGGTCGCACCAGTAGCTTTTTCTGTTTTCTACTGACATGTGCTTACGCATTAGAGTACATATATATAAGCACACGCACAAATACGCACACACACACATATTAATACATATGTATGTATGTATGTATGTATGTATATATATATATGTAAAGAAAATCCTTGCCAATTTCAAAATAAATATTATATAAAATGAATGAAAGAAATCGTAACGTGTTAATATACGTGCGCTTACGTATCGGTTAAAAAAAATAAAAAATAAAAAGAAATAAAAAAAGAAATTGGAAAAAGACACAAGAAAAATAAAAAAATAAAGAGACGACAAAATGATATTTCCATTGGAAATAATTAACGTTGAAGATTAATGGATCGATCGAATCGTATAATCGAATTACGTTAAACAACGTGGTTATATTAGTTTCACATTATTATTAATTTGAAATAATATTCGCCGAGTATGGAGATGCGGGGGATAGCGGGGTAGGGGTAGGGATAGTGGGAGGGGGGGGGTTGTGGGCAATATAATCGAATGGCCTAAAGCGATGTATGGCGCCTACGCACACTTCAACAACTTCCGTTCCTCATCTCTTTTCGTCTCAAGGCGAAGTCTTAGCAACGTGTTAAAAGCGATAAATATCGAATTCTCCTAAACATTTCTGAATCTCGACGAGGTTTAGTAGCAGTCAGCCGTACCAATCTCCGTAGACACGTTTCTTAACTCTAACATCATCTCCTACGGTACCTCCTTAAAACTCGTTCCTTTCCACGTATATACGGTACCCCGTATTTTGAACGCGCCGTTTCCAACAGAAACGCGTTTAAAACCACGATCTTACGAGCTTCCTAACTTCCGCTATCATTTTGGTTAAGAAGAAGCAGGGTTTAGTTTATCGTGAATTTTATGAAACGGGGAAACATCGATCGAAAATTCAAATAATCAATGAGGTACATAGAACCGACGAGTTTGCTTGTTTCTAGTTACCTGAGGAAAAAAGAAACCTGGTACTTTATTTTTTATATGTATATATATATATATATATATATATATATATATATACATATGTATATCCTAATCTTTGTTCAATCTTTCAGCAAAATTCTTTCTTTTATTTTTCCTTCCTTCGAATGAAACGATTCAAGGCTAAGGGAAAGAAAAAAAAACTGAAGTTACAAGGTATCGCGATAAGAGGAAAAATAAGAACGGGGAAAGGAAGAAACGCGTGGTTTGTTTTTCTTTTTTTTTTTTTTTTTCTTGTTTTCGAACGTACGCACTCACTCCATTTTCCTCAAACGGAATGGAATGAAACGTAGAGCCATTTGAGGCGATCAAACTGCAATACTAATGCCACTGACTTTATATGGTAATCTTCGTCGTTAAAGATATAGATAGATAGATAGATATAGATAGATAGATAGATAGATAGACAGATAATTGTAAAAGTAAAAATTCAAAAGATATATATATATATATATATATATATATATATATATGTACGTATGTATGAAATGAAAATGAAAAATCTCGAATAAGTTATTTACCCATGTAGGAACGTTCTTGAAGGGATTTATAAGAGTTTAGAAGTTTTATACTCGAATGGAAGAAGAAAAAAAAAAAAGAAGAAAAAAGGAAAAGAAAAGAAAAATGGCGTACTGGACCAGCCAGTGGCATTTCAAACGATAACACGTGCATGATCGAGCAACAACCGGTAATATGAGACAGTTTCGACATCAACTTTGAGTATGATCTCTCTTTTCATTTTTCATTTCATTTAATTTATCTTATTTTCTTTTCTTTTCTTTTCTTTTATTTCGTTTCATTTCATTTCTTTATTTCTTTATTTCTTTATTTCTTTCTTTCTTTCATTTATTTCTTCATCGTCGGACTTGTCGAATTTACACGATATGAATTATACATTCGTCCCATATATTCGTCGATAAAAATTAAAATAGCCGTGCTGTTCAAATAATTTTTTAAAGTAACGTCTCCCGAGAAAATAATTTCCAACGTATATTTCTACGATTTCAAATGTGGAGAAGGAAGTTTCGATATTGCAAAAAAAGAAAAAGAAAAAAGGAGAGAGAGAGAGAGAGAGGGGGGGGAGAGGGAGGGAGGAGAAGAAAGAAAGGAAGGAAGAAAAGAAAGAAAGAATTTAACTTGCTAATTTACAACGCACTCACACAAAACATTCGGCTACCGTGAATGCTCCATGGAATCGGAGAGCTCGAAACTGGATAGTTAGGTACATGCCAATGTTTTGCAAGTCTAATTTCGAAGCGCAACGACCTTGCAACATTTGCGTTTTAGTCATTAACCTACCCCTTCTTTTCTCTTTCTCTCTCTCTCTCTCTCTCTCTCTCTCTCTCTCTCATTCTTACATTAAATTTATTTAACACTCGAGAAGGGATTCAACGATCGAAAGAAAGGTCGATCGATCGAAAATCGAACACGCCTTCTTTCTCTCTCTCTCTCTCTCTCTCTCTCTCTCTCTCTCTCTCTCTCTTTACGCCTACATTTCTTAATGCAATTACATAACGAGGTACGATAATGCCCGTAACTTCTGTCGTGTTTGGTTCAGGGCCAAATTTATGTTCATTGCGGTTTAATATTTCGTATCGTGGGCGAACGAATATTTTAATATAAATCTTGGTAAATGAAACGATACACGAATTGCCTGAATAGAATGGTTCGTTTGTCGACGGTGGTAATGGAGGGAGGGAGGAGGGTGAAAGAAAGAAAGAAAGAAGGAAAGAAAAAAGAAAGTAAAAGAACGAACAAAATTTATCTGAAGTTTCGTTATTCGAGTTTCGCGAAATGGACCTCGAACAACAATTGCGATTAGATATGGCGATGTTAATTTGTACATTTTCTTTTTTCACTTTACTTTTCTTTTTCACTTTACTTTTCTTTTTTCACTTTACCTTTCTTTTCTTGTCTTTTTTGGGCGTGGTCAAGCTATCTCCCCACCTGAGGGGGCGTGGTCAAACTTCCCCAACCGCCCCAAGGGGGCGTGGTCAAACTTCCCCAACCACCCCGAGGGAAGCTTGCTCAAACTTCCCCAACCACCCCAAGGGGGCGTGACCAAACTACCCCCGCCACTCCATGGGTCATGTCCAACCCCCAACCCCCCCTCCCAGTTGTGCGTCGCTAAGTAGGTTAGATATTTCCTTCATTCTCGAACGTTCCTATTATTAACATTTAAACGTATCTCTAGTCGACAATGCACCCATAACTATTTACCAGTAATTCGACTCGACTAGAAATTCGATCAGAGCTCGGTCAAGAAGCAGGCATAATCTTGCTTTGGCGTGTTGCGTAAATAGGCAAGAAAACGCTAGAGTATAAACGCACGCACGCACGCACGCACGCACGCACACAGATACTAGTTCGAATAGTTAGTTGAAATATCGTTCAAGTGTGTAGCCTACTCTCTTTCTAGTAAACTCGATTCTTTCGATAAACTATCCAAGGACTTCCGGGAACGTCTAGAAAGAGTCCGTTAATTCGTTACAACGAAGATAGACAGTCTCGGGACTTTAAATACGATCATTTTTAAACTCCGTTTAGATCTCCGCTTCTCTGTGTTCCTTATATATATATATATATATATATATGTTTCTTCTTCTTCCTCCTCCTCCTCTTATTCGTCTTCTTCGTCTTCTTCTACTTCTTCTCCTTCATCTCCCTTAAACCCATTACTTTTTCTCTCTGTCGACGTTACGTAATGCATCGTCGTGTTAATGTCATCGTCTAGGCACCATCTCATAAGCTACTTGTTATGTTTCTTACAGACGTTTTGTCCTACTTGTTCATCGAGCTACTCGTGAAATTGCAATTAACTTATCTCTCTCTCTCTCTCTCTCTCTCTCTCTCTCTCTCTCTCTCTCTCTCTCTCTCTCTCTCCCTCTCCCCCTCCCCCTCCACCAAGCCTCCTTATCAGACGTATAATACATCGATTTCAATTACGCCATTTCATTATTACACGCGAATGTCTCTTACGTGATTTCGATCGATAAATTGAAAAAACAAAAAAAGAAGAAAAAAACAAGGGAAGAAGGTAATAAAAAATTATTCGTCGAAAATGATGATATTAGGTTCAAATTTTTTATTTTTCATTGTTGTTAACGAATCTACTTGCACGCCCACACACACACACACACACACAAACACTCTCTCTCTCTCTCTCTCTCTCTCTCTCTCTCTCTCTCTCTCTCTCTCGCTCTCTTTCTTGTCACAGAACAAGAAAGAAATGAAGAATAATAAAACGTATCACGTTGGACGAGCCAAGTATAGAGAGATAGCATATCGCATCACACACACACACACACACACACACACACATATAATATATCAAGAAGACGTTTTTAATATGACATGAAAATGATCTCTAATACCTAATTTTTATCGTTTATACAATATAACCGTATAGAGATGATCGATGATCCACGTCCGATCGATGATTTTATAACGAACTTCGGATCTGTATATGCGGTTCGTTCGAAATCGATAAAAGAAATTATTGAGATGTCTCGATCGGAGTCAGTCGTCGGACTTCGAAAATTCCTCTTCCCACTTAAATTGGATTGTAACGCGTTAATGGAGTTTGAAAAAGGAAGAGAGAGAGAGAGAGAAGTTGTTACTTTACTTCTGACCCACATTCCAGAGGCACTTTTGTCGAGCTAGAAGAATCGCACGTGCGGATCCAAGTGGAATGCTCGGAAGAACAAAGGCAGCTGGCACGAACTCTCGGGCGTTTATAACTCGATCGACTGCGAATCATGTTGATTTAATCGAGTCAGACATAGTGAGAGAGACGAAGTTAAAAAGATTTACGAGGACGGATATGCGTCTCCATGTTTTTTTTTCTCCTCTTTCTCTCTTTCTTTCTTTCTTTCTTTCTTTCTTTCTTTCTTTCTTTTTTATTTTATTTGATTGTATTTCACAAAAATCCTTTGGAGATCGCGCTTAAAGAAAATATATGACGATGACAAAGACAACGACGATGACAATAATAATAATAATAATAATAATGATGATGATGATGATGATGATGATGATGATGAACAACTTTATAGGAAAATAATGTTGTTACGGTCGTTGCAGTTCTTTTTCACTTTTTGTTATGTCTCTTTGTCGTTGTTGTTTCGTTTTGTTTTTCATTCCAATCAATTTGTTAAACGCGTTCTTATTTGCGATTATTATTACTATGAAGAGAAAAATAACAAAGACTCGATATGTCATTCTTATATCTTTGTTGTAATAATAAATGGCGAATTGTGATAGCAATGTAATTACGAGTACGCGTGGTATCCCAAAGAAAAGACAAAAGATGAGAAAAAGAAGATGTGTGTGCGCGTGCGCGTGCGCGTACGACGACGACGACGACGACGATGATGATGATGATGATGATGATGATGATGACGACGATGACGATGATGATGTACACATACATACATATATGTATCAGTATGGTATATACGTATATACGCGTTTTTATCGTTCAGCTTTCAATACTGCTTTTGTCCTCCCGATACTCGTTAACGAGTTTAAACACAAAGCGTAATGCGGAAGGGAATGTAACGATGGCCGATTTGAACGAATCTATCGTGACCTTGTCACACAAGAGAATAATGATTATGCAACTCGTGTTAATACATAAAACATGATTCGAGAAGTTGCCAAGAGAGTAGTTGGCCGTTGTTTATATTTTTAGAATTTAATGACGACGTTAACTCTCGATCATTATTATTATTATTATTATTATTATTATTATTATTATTATTATTATTATTATTAAATCATTATTGTTATGTCTAGAAACTTGAACTAATCGACTTCACACAATTTGATTCAATTGGGATAAGATGTTTGTTAGGGATGAATTTTTTCTTTCATTTTCTTTTTTCTTTTTTTGTTTTTCTCTTTTTCTCTTTTTTTAACTCGTACACGTTTGAAATATGTCGAAAGCTTTGGCAATGATTTATGAACGCGAAATCCCTTTTGTTTCGATCATTATAATATTCGTAAATATAATCTGTGTAAATGAAACTAGACGCATATACATATATATATATATATATATATATATATATATATATATATATATATATATATATATGTTTCTAGTGCTATCGATCGATAGTGTAAACATCGTCGAGTAATATGCCGACGACGTCCCGTTGAAGTCTCATTTCAAGACGAGTTTACTTTTAGTAACCCGTCCTAGAAATTTAAAAGAGAAAATGAAATACGAGATGGCTCTCCTCTTTCTCTCTCTCTCTCTCTCTCTCTCTCTCTATCTATCTATCTCTCTCGTGTCAGTCATTCCACCTTCGTCGTAATCATCAGTTTGACGTCGTGGGTGGTTCGTAGTTTCTGATTAAACGTTTCAAACTTTAGTCTATTAATAATAATAATAATACTACTACTACTACTAATAATAATAATAATAATAATAATAATAATAACAATATATTTCCCAGTGTTCTCGCGTAGTTTTTTCTTTTTTTTTTTTTTTTCATGATAATATCCTCCTCCTCCCCCCCCCCCCCGAACGGACGAAATAAAAAATTCTATGCAATTTCCTTTTTTCTTTCTTTTTTTTTTTTTTTTTTTTTTTTTTTTATGCGATCGAACGAAATCATCAAATATTTCGCGTTAAAGGTTCAAATCGAGAATAACTGCTGTACGATTAGAACGTACGACGATAAGGATAAATAAAATCGATACCGGTGATTAGAAGAGATTTGTCGGGACGCGTGAAAGAAACAAAGACAAAAAGGAAAAAAGAACGAAGAGAAAAAAAAGGATAAAAAATAAAATCAGCCCATGAACGATTGGGCGTTCTGTTAATAATTAAACTTAAATAACGAATTCTCGTGCGAGATACGTTTTTCGAGTTAGAATCTAAATAGCTGAGTAATTCGATATTAAATCGCGAGTGGCTTTCTATGTAACATTAGTCGATGATCGTGCGCAAGGACGACGAGCATCTTATGGTAGTAAGTAATCTCCAAGATCGTAGTCATTGTTCACGAAGTAAGAATAAAACTAAGAGGAGAAGGAAAAGGAGGAAGAGGATGAGGAGGAGGAGGAGGAGGAGGAGGAGGAGGAGGAAGAAGAAACTTTCCTTTTTAACGTTTCTCTACCTTCTTTCAAGTTACTTACCTCAGACGTTACAATCAGCCACCTACGAGGTGGTATGTATATACGGGCTTAACATACACGAGGGGCAACATTATAAATCACCTTTCACAATTCGCTTTCGCCTGTATCTTAGGTGAGGGAATAAGGAAGGGAACGGTTTTTGCTGGCGCCGGAAAACACATTGTCCGTTAACCCTTTAAAAGCTTTTATCGTTACTTCATTTAAATCAATTTCTTTTCTTTATTATTATTATTATTATTATTATTATTATTATTATTATTATTATTATTATTATTATTATTATTATTATTATTAATATTATTATTATTATTATTATTATTATTATTATTATTATTATTTATGTATATATCTTGTTTACACGTGATATGTACCGTATTGAATGTATATATTTAAAAAAAAAAAAAAAGAAAGAGAGATATACAATACGCGATGTAATAAATTTCACGTTTTTTCTTTTTTTTTTTGTAAATTTAGGTCGACGATTAGAATCTCCCCATGCATATTTAAATTAAAGATTAACATTGCTTTAATAATTCTTTGTTAATTTAATTTATGCTAATATATCGCAGTAATAAATTACAATGTTGAGAATACATTAAGAGATATATATATATATATATTATATCATTGATGATGATAATAATAATATTATACAATACTTCGATATGAATGATCGTGCACGTAATAAGGATATAATAAATATCGTGCGAAAGAGGCGGGGTGGGGAGGGGAAGGGGAGGGGGATTTTTTCCCTTTTTTTCTCTCTCTCACTCTCTCTCTCTCTCTCTCTCTCTCGAAAGGAAGTTGCGTTATACTGAGATGGATATAATAGTCATAGATAAATAAATATGTAAGATGGTAAATATGAATCAGCAATGGGCAACTTGTCTTAAATCGTCATAATTGAAGTAATAACCGAGGGTAGAGCCATGATGTTTGTCTTACAATTGGAACGCGTTCCGGGAACATTGAATTAATGTCTGCCCTCGATTCAACCGAATGTAAAGTAAACTTGTGCAGAAATTGTGCGAGCAATCCTCATATAATTTATGATACCTTCGTTTGAAATCATTCTTACGAAGTCATCTTTCGCTAGCTGGTATGCGTCCCATATCGAAGTGACATAATTTCAGGATAGATAGAGAGAGAGAGAGAGAGAGAGAGAGAGAGAGAGAGAGAGAGAAAAGGAAAAAAAATATCATCATACGATCGCATACACAAGGTGTCCCTCTGTATTTTTTCTTTCCTCCTTTTATTTATATATTCATTTATTTATTTATTTATTTTGTCCTTTTTGAACGAAACGAACATTTCTCGTTTTATCATTATTAACAGTATCGATTATTCAATCGATAAAAATTGAAGGATGAAACGAGTCACTAGCTCTCTCTCTCTCTCTCTCTCTCTCTCTCTCTCTTTCTCTCTCTTTTTGTATATACGGGTATATAAAATTTAATTAAGTCGTTGTTATATTCGAAGTATCGAAAACAAGCGATAAATATCGATTCTCTCCTCTCTCTCTCTCTCTCTCTCTCTCTCTCTTTCTCTCTTTCACTCTATCAATCTGTCCGTTTTTATTGTCGAGAGAATCAGTATTACAGTGGCGCGAATCTCTTCTCTCTCTCTCTCTCTCTCTCTCTCTCTCTCTCTCTCTATCTCTCGTGTGTGTGTGCGTGCGTATGTCGTTTAAAATTCATGATCGATTCGAACCTTTCCATAAACTCCCCTTCCCATTTTGACCCCCTGTATGTAGGTGCGTGCGTGCGTGCGTACGATTGTGTGTGTGCGCGCGCGCGCGTGCGTGCGTGCGTTCGGTCAGGCCCGTACATACATCCGATATTTCCGAGATGTCGTAAACGTCATCGTAAATTGTTTTGCCACCTTTCGGATTATCCATTGGTTCTATATTTCCCCCTTTAAATCCGAAGCGAAAGTGCTTCCGTGTCTCCGTACGATTACTCGATTAA
>OU426864.1:3578276-3580776 GCA_911387685.1 Dolichovespula media | reverse complement strand
ATATATATATATATATATATGTATATACACAGACACACACACACACACACACACATGCGCGCGCGTGCACCATTTCATAGAGTTGATTGTCGTCGATAAGAAATATGATATTTCGTAATAAGTGGTAAAGGTAAGAAAGATGAAATAAAAAAGAAAAGGAATCGTTATCGGGAGTCCATTGATAAAAAAATGTCGGGTGCGATCGGGCAAGACGGTCTCGGAGATTGAAAAGGGGTAAAATAAGAAAAAAGAAAGAAATAATTAAAAAGAAAGAGAAGGAAAGAGTAGAAGATAAAGTGTAAACGAATTTAATTTACGGAAATATAGTGAAAATTTGTTCGGGGTGGGAGGTGGGGGAGGGTGGAGGAGGGAAACCAGGTCGACGAAGTAGTACATCTCTTCTTCTTCTTCTTCTTCTTCTTCTTCTTGTCCATATGAAATTCCTTGAAATCCGTCGGCGGTGCTTTGATTCTTAGCGTCGGCCTAGAAAACGGCGTCAAACCGCGCGCCTCGGCGCGAGTATGGCTCGCTCGCTCGGCTTATTAATAATTATCCAAGTCCAAGACGTGTTGTGCCGAGCCGGAGTCGAGTCGAGAAGCGGGCAAAGCGGAGCGGAAAGGAACGGAGCGGACTATCCGTTGCTGGCTCGATTAAAAGCACGATCTGCATATTTCAAGCTTATCTTCCTTCTTTGTAATGAGCAAGAAACGAGTATGTCGTCGTCGTCGTCGTTGACGACGATAGTCGTTGAGCGTGGCTCTCTCGAGGAGTCGATTCAGGTTAATTATTGTTGTGTGTACTGAGAAAACGGATGCCGCGTGAGAAAAAAGGGGGGAGAAAGAAGTAAGGAGAAGAAGAAAATAAAAAGGGGAGAAATATTGCGACGCAATTTTCGGACTTATCGGAGATTTCTTTCATTTTACTTTCTTTCGTTTTTTTCTTTTTTTCCCCTTTTTTCATTGTTCCTTTTTATCGAGGAAAAATATTATTTATAATATAAATCGTTTCGCAGGCACATACTTCGCTCATTTTTTTTACTTTCGGTTCTTTTTTTTCTTTCTTTTTTTTTTTCTTGTAACTAGATCTTGGAATTATTTCAGAATGTTTCTTCAAAGCACACGTTATTCAAGTTACGAAGTACACTCTAGTATCTCTCTCTCTCTCTCTCTCTCTCTCTCTCTCTCTCTCCTGCATTTTTATTTATTTATTCTTTTTTTTTTTCTTCGTTCCCCGTATTGGACTCTTATATGCGATTTCTTGGAGGGATGGTTAAGTGGTTGGTCGATGGGGTGGCTTTTGTAAAAGAGAAAATGTCTTGTCGTTGAGAAAAATTAGGAACATCGCTTGGATTCCTTTTTTTTTTCTTCTTCTTCTTTTTAGATCGTCGAATCCGTTCTTTCTATTCTTTTCGGTTGTTCTTCCTTTATTTTTCTTTTTTCTATTTTTTTCTTTTTTTTTCTATTTCTTCGTTTCTTACAAAGCATCTCGTAGGAGCATTAAATATATTTTCACCCTTTTTTTTTCTCGCACACACACACACACACACACATACACACACACAACAGACACGCCTTTCAGCGGCAGCCTCTTTTCGCGCAGACACGCTCGAGCGTGACTCATATTCTTGATTATCGTGCGATGCACGGCTGACACGATTTGTCGTACGTACTTACACTGGCTAGTAGCGGAGAAACGTGGAAAGTCCCACGATCGTTAGTCAGAAAGTAACTGACTGCCGCGATGATTCGTAATCGTGAAAGAAAGTAAACTGGAACGGCCTCCTCTTTCCGTGTGATTTTGTCTCTACGTCTTCTTAGCGACTGACTTCGTGCTTTTTGACTTTTGACACGGGTGACGAACGGCACGGGGAATTATTTATTCGAGTATGCCCCGGACTCGATCGAAATTCTACGATGAAATAAATTCAATTCAATTCAATTCGATCAAATTAAATTAAATTAAATTAAATTAAATTAAATTAAATTAAATTAAATTAAATATAAGGAAATTATCGTTGATTTACGCGCTTAATATCTTATTTCTATTTTAAGAAAAGTGGAAGGAACACAAAGGAGAAAGAAAAAACGAACTCCTTTTATTTTCATTCCCTCCTGCCAATATCTATTTATTTATTTATTTATTTATTTGTATTTTAATTTGTATCGTTGAGAAATAAAATTCAGCGAATGAAAATGAACGTAGAATTTATCGTCGCATATATATATATATAAATTTTCGTTCGTTCGGCGGATAAATAATTTGATTTAATTTGATTTGATTTGATTTGATTTGATTTGATTTGATTTGATTTGAATTGATTTGACGCCGTGAGAATAGTTTTCTTATTTTTTTCCCCCCCGATAATCGTTAATATAATTATTATACCGTAACATTGAAATTGAATCCTTACAGGTGTGTTTTGGCAGTACACACTACTTTCGGTGTTCTCAGAATCGAGCTTGTTCCACTTAAGAAATCGTTTTCGTTGCCAACATGGCCA
>OU426864.1:3558276-3573276 GCA_911387685.1 Dolichovespula media | reverse complement strand
TGCTTTAATTAAATATGGCGAAAGCGAAGAAGGCGACGGTCGCATTACAGAGCGAGGTCAACAACGAGAAGGATTGGCAGGAATTGTTAGACAGGCCCGGTCTAATATTAGTTGACGTTTATTCCGAATGGAGCGGACCTTGCGTAGCGATGGTCGGTATTTTACGAAAAATCAAAATGGAGGTCGCCGGAGAGGCGATAACGTATGCGATAGCAAAGAACGACGAGATCGAGGATTTACGAAGATTCCGTGGGACGAGCGAACCCGTATGGATGTTCCTTCAGAATGGTAAAATGGTTAATCTCGTGTTCGGTGCCGACGGGCCGTTGTTGCAAAAAATATTGTTGGCCGAATTTCGAAGGGTACAGGAAGACGTTCCGGCCCTTTGGGAAATATCACCGAATCGCCGTGGTCCCAAAGAGGAACTTCAATGGCAAAAGGAGGAAGCCGAAAGGTGGAGAGCGATTTGTTATTTATTTTTTTTTTAATTTTTTTTTGTTCCTTTCGTTTCGTTTCGTCTTTGCAAATAATCTTAATACCATTTATCGTGGAAAAGCGGACCTACGTATGTACGTTTATGGGTGGCGAGATCTTTTACTATTTTTACGAACTTTTATTTATTTATTTATTTATTTATTTATTTATTTATCTTTGATTTATTTATCTTTTTATCTCTCTCGTACGAACAAAAACAAAGTTCTTGAGATTAAATGCATCCACTCTCTCTCTCTCTCTCTCTCTCTCTCTCGCTATCGCTATCGCTCTCGCTCTTTCACTTTCATCGCGTTAACGTTAATACGACGTTATCTAAGATGAAAATTATTTTACGAAAGAAAATTGATCGAGGATAAGATGAAGGAGGAGAAGGAGACCAAGGAGAGGGAAGAATACGAAAGGTTTATGGCACAAATGACGTTGGAACTTAGCGAATCGATAGCCATTGTTATGTATCCTTGGGTATTTAAGGACGAACAAGGGAATCCAAAGATTAAAATGCAATGCCCACCTTATACGGAATTGATACGGGATCTTTTACGTCAGATATTCGATGTACAAGATGAATTAAGGATACAGCTTGACGAGGAGATGATAAGGAAAATGTTCGTTGAGAGTGACGTCGTAATTACGGACGAAATTGTCGCAGGTGTCGCGTAAACAACAACAAAAAAAACAAAACAAAACAAAACAAAAAAAATACACGCAATTCGAAAGAACGATCTTAAGAGGAACTCGAATATTATTATTATTAATATTATTATTATTATTATTATTATTATTATTATTATTATTATTATTATTATTATTATTTATCGTCGATAGTTCGATTATTTTATTTTATTTTTTTTTTATATTTTTTTTTTTTTTTGTTTTTCTTTTAGGCTTGACCGACGGCAAATGTATGGCAATTAGAATGAAAAGTAGACCACCGCCGATCGATTGGCCGGTCCATTATCCTTTCGTATGCCCGGACGATGTACCAGCCGAAAAGTGTCCCGTTAGGGCCATTGACGACGTTGAAAATTATTTTCACAGTTTGTTGGACAATCAGTCGCATAGAAAGACCATTGTCGGGGATCTATTGAAAATGCCAAGGGAATCGGTGGTCGGTACGTACATGCAAAGATACATGTACGAGCACGAGGCCGATCCCGAGGACGAAGAGGACTTTGATAGAATAGATCCACCTATTTGGGCGCCTTATAACGTAATAATCGTATAGTACCGTGATTTTTTGTTTATTTTTTTTTCTTTTTTTTTTTTTTTACGTTCGACGACGATTCGTCGTTACATTTAAAAAAAAAATAACTAACAAAAGAAGAAAATACGTTCGATCGTCAGGCAAGAAGCAAGGTACACGTTTTCATGACACTATTCCCGGATTACATGGCCGAGAATCATCATTACGAATTACCAAAACCGCCTCCGCCATTGTGCGCGTTTAAGTATCATTCCAAAAGGATGGACGATTTGAAGAACAGCATCGATAGTTATCCGGAGGCCGTTGAATATTTTGGTGCCTTTTTGTTCGACGAATTTCCACTTCCACGAAAGATAGCTGGCAGTATCGATGAGTTTAAAAGAAAAGTTAGATTGACTATTTAAATACGTCAACGTTCCAATGTATTATCGTTTATAAGATCTATCCGTTTATAAAATAATATCAAATGATGAAAGGTGCCGAAACCAACGTTAGAGATCTTCGTTGTTGTAATGAAGAAGATAAACGAAGAGATATTCTTAGGATTTGCTGGGATTAATCCTTATTTTGCCACTGAGGAGGAAGACGAGGTGAAAAAAGTGATCGCCTATTATTTCTCGGATCTAAGAACGGCTATCACTACTGAGGATTATTATTACGACGTGGTGGAAGACGATATCGAGGAGGAACACTATTACGAGACGAACATTTATTATTAGCTTCGTACGGTCTATTGCGCGCGCGCGTGTGTGTGTGTGTGTGTGTGTGTGTGAAACGAGCGTGTAAAGAAAGAAGAAAAAAAAAATACAAGAAAATAAAAGAGAAACGTGTACGAGAGGACGGAAGAAAGAGACATAAGTGATAAAAAGATTCGTATTTTCCATCCACGTGGTGGCAACTCGTCTCGATTCAGATTCGTCGAGAATTACCTTCGATGTAATCGTCGATAAGATATCACAATAATAATAATAATAATAATAATAATAATAATAATAATAATAATAATAATAATAATAATAATAATAATGCGAGATTGAAATTTACGACTTTTAGAATTGAACGTGGGTGGGACGTTTTGAAACATCATCGGAAATGTATGCTCGTGATTATTCCAAGGTTAATAAAAAATCTCTCGGAGTCATTTATCGAATTAAATATGCTACGATCGCGTGTCGATTTACGAATACATATACGTACATATACATATATGTATATGTATATGTATATATATATATATATATATATATATATATATATGGAATAAGAGCTAATAAATATAATGTAAACTCCTTAAAGTATAGTCCTTTTCATTCAGAAGCTCGATAGTGATTAATCTCTTTCATCGTTCGGATTGACCCAAACAATTGAACCATTAACCGTTTCAGACTCCTTCTACCGTGCATTTACACGCTAAATCATCGGGCCAATCGACCATTTTGATTTATATTTTTGGCCTTTAGATTTGTACGACATTAAACTGATCGCCTGAACTCGAAGGGGAGAAAAGGTGAAACTATTACATATATATATGTATATATATATATATATATATATATATATATATATATATATATCTTGGTCCCGTATTTTAGTAATAATTTGTACGTTATTCCATATTTTTTTATTGACTTATTTTTATTTCTTTTTTTTTTTTTTTTTTTTTTTTTTGATTCATACCGCATATATCGTATCTCATTTTATTTATTCTTTTTTATTTTATAGAATGTATATAAATGTAATACATTTTCTGTAGCACGGATGCTTTTAGATTTTATCGATCGTATCAAATTAAACAAACTCTTAGTGACATCTATTTCCGTTTGATGTTTCCGATTAAAGGTTTTGCGATTTAAATTAAGTTAAAAAAAGAAGAAGAAGAAGAAGAAGAAAAAGAATTAATCTCGCATTCCCTACGAAAATTCGAACAATTTAACGAGAAATGATTTTCTCCGTCGTTGAAATTGAAATATCGAGCGTGACGATTCGTTCCGATTGGATTGAAATTTTTTTTTCTTTTTTTTTTTTTTTTTTTTTTTCTTTTCCATTCATAGGTCATACTAAAGCAACAACAAAAAGCATACACATATATATTCTGTTGATGATATTTATTATATCGAAGAACAATATTATGTACTTACCCGTCTATGTATAATGACAAAGTAGAATGAGTTCGAGAATGTTAAATCCTTTTTGTTACTTTGCGAGATCGGTTCGTTCGGTAGCGCCGGAGGCAGTAGTAAATTGCTTAAAGATCGGTAATTATTGCACAAGTATTACATAAGTAAACAGATGGCTCGCGAGATGTAAGAATAAGAAAAAGAAGGCAGAAAATTACAGCCACGGGGAGTAATTCACATTCATCGCGTGAATTATGTGCCATTAACGATCTTCGTGTCTCCATCCTCTCACTCTCTCTTTCTCTCTCTCTTACTCTCTCTCTCTCTCTCTCTCTCTCTCTCCTCTCCCTCTCTTCGTCTTCGTGGAGCAATTTAATCGTACGTTTCGCTACCGATGTTTTCTTTTCTTACGTTTCATCGATTCAATTCTCTCGTTTTTTCTCTTTTCTTTTTTTTTGTTTTTGTTTTTGTTCTCTTTTGCATTTCTTCTTTTCTCATTTGTTTATTATTTTTATTTTTTTATTTTTTTTCCTTACATTTTTTCTCCCTCTCTCTTCTTCTCCATACGCAATTTATCTCTCCATCCTCGAATAACGCGTACGTACATGAAGTACAATGTTTTTTTGATCGATGTAAATTATATCGCTAGTTTTTAAGTAATATGCAGTAATAATAATTATAGTAATAACAATAACAATAATAATAATTATTATAATAATAATAATAATGATGATGATGATGATGATGATAATGATAATAATAATAATAATAATAATGTGCAATATAGAACAATATCATTAATTTTGCACAAATGCAATTATCCTGCAACTGTTATTTTGCATTGCACCTGCTCGCATGAAATATTCGAAGAAGTGGCTGTCATACAAAATGACAGATCGATTGACAACATCATTAAGATATGCATTAAATCGATAGCATTTAATCGATCGCTCGCAAATGCAAGAATATTTATGAAGAAATTATTTTTCTTTTTTTCTTTTTTTTTTTTTTTTTTTTTTCCATTTAATTCAAACAAATCAAATCGTAAAATTTAATCGTCGCGTTTACAACGTCACTATTGCATTCGTACAGTTTTATAACAGTCCCTCTCTCTTTCACGTCGTCTCGATTATGTCAACACAACTTTGACCAATCAAAGCGAGCCCTTGATTGATTGAACGATTGAACAACTATAGGGTTCTCTCTAAGCGAATATAAATGAATTTATACGTTTATCGTTGGATACGATCGATAATACGATTATTAAAATATTCGTACTAAGTACGATGAATATAACGCACATTGTCCAACAAGGACGAAACTAATAACAATAATGGAAAATTTTGATTGAAAGGAAGAAAGAAAGGAAAAACAGACGCGTTAGAAGTTGTGGCAAATATCGTTCGTAAAAAACGTTAGCAAAAATCCGTTCGCAAAAGACATTAACAAAAATTGTTCGCTAATAACGTTCCCGAAAAACGTTCGCCAAAAACATTAACAAAAATTATTCACAAAAAATGTTCACAAAAATTGTTCGCTAATGACGTTCCCGAAAAACGTTCGCCATGATCATTCGCAAATAAATATTTACAAAAAATGTTCACAAAAATTGTTCGCCAATAACGTTCCCGAAAAACGTTCGCTAAAATCTTTCTCGAAAAACGTTCGCCATGATCATTCGCATAAGAATATTTACAAAAAGTGTTCACAAAAATTGTTCGCAAAAAACGTTCGCGAAGATCATTCGCAAAGAGAAACGTTCAGAAAAATCGTTCGCGAAAATATGAATAAATTTTTTCTTTACTTTATTTTCTTTTTTTTTTTTTTTTTTTTCTTTTTTCTTTCTTTTTTTCAAAAACATTGTCGATCCTTTTAATGGCACTTCGTGGTCGACAACAGCTTTAAAGGGAAGGAAGTATAAGAGGTAAATAGAGTGAGAGAGAGAGAGAGAGAGAGAGAGAGAGAGAGAGAGAGAGAGATGGGGAAAGAGTGAGAATGATCGCGAAGTTCATAGTTGTCGCAAAGCTCGTGTGCAGAGTTTGGCGGTTTGGATAAATATACACGCGACTGTGCGTCGCCAAAGAGCATGAGCGTGTTCGAGCTGGAAGAATCCTTTTTCCTTTTTTCTCTCTCTCTCACTCTCTCTCTCTCTCTCTCTCTCTCTCTCTCTCTCTCTCTCTCTCTCCGTCTCTCTGTATCTCTTCTCCACCGATTCTGTCTCTTCTAAGGCATCGTTTTCTTCCTCGTGAAAGTCACAAATAGTAACGTAGAAGGCTCCATCATCGGCGCTACGTCGAAATTAATTGCGTCGCGACGCTCATGGACGTCCGATTCCCATCGCCACTCCTATTTTCTTCCTTGATTTACGGTGTCAAAGGTCATATCTCGAATAGGAGGATACCATAGATAGATAGAGAGTGAATAAATAGTGGGGGAGAGATGCGAGAGCGAGAGAGGGAGGGAGAGAGGGAGGGAGGGAGAAAAAAGATTGCCGAGAAAAATAATATACGTTTTTTTCATGTCGCCATATTAATCGAGATTTTTATCATTTCTTTCTTATCTTTATCTTCCTTTCCTTTGCTTTAATTTTTTTTTCTTTTTTTTTTTTTTTTCTTTTTGATGTAAAACGTTCGTTCACGAGCGCTTAAGTTTCGTTCCATTGTAACATCCAACGAATGATTCATTAGCCTTCTCTTTTATTTTCTTCTTTTGTTTCTTTTTTCTTTTTTTTTTTTTTTTCTCTTCCCTCCCCTCTTTCGTCCTTTTTCTCTCCATTTGTAGAAAGACTCGAAAAAGTAAGGAGGGAGGTCTGAATTTTTCTGATTTAGTTATCCAGAAAAAAAAAAAAAAAAAATACCACTTCGCCATTTATTTTCGCCATACCGCGAATATCACGTCTCCTTTTCTTTTTTCTTTTTAATATTCACATATCTGATGGGGTGGGAGGTGGGGAAATGGGGAGGGGGGGGAGGCTGGCGAGTGTGGAATTGTTTAACGACTACGCTTGAAAAATCTAAGAGTCATTTTCGTTTCTCAGTTTCGTTTCCTTCTTTTTTGCTTTTCGAGGAAACTGATTTTTATTTCTCTCTCTCTCTCTCTCTCTCTCTCTCTCTCTCTCTCTCTCTTTCATAGAAAAAAATTAGTCACGTTTCCTTTCTCTATTTTCATTCCTTTATTTCCTTCTTTTTCTCCTTTTTCTTTTTTTCTTTCATAGAGAGAAGTAAGTAAATCAATTGATAATGAGAACGCGTTGGTCACTTCGTAAACGAGTATATAAGGAAAAAGAAAAAAAAAAAAAGAGAAGAAAGAGAGAAACAATAACAATAAGGACGATGACACCTTCGTACGAGTCACGTTAGTTTTATTTTTTTTTCTTCTTCTCTCTCTCTCTCTCTCTCTCTCTCTCTATCTCTCTCTATCTCTCTCTTACTCGAGAACTCGTTCAATGAGAACGCACGTTACACCGTTTATCGGCCCGTGCGTCAGTCTCTTTCTTTGCTTTTTTTTTATTTATTTTTTTTTTTTATTTCTTTTATTTTCTTTTTTTTATTTTTTTCTTTACCTTTTATTTTCATCATCGTACGCGTTAGAACACACGTCACACGTACGGAGAGAGGGGTCGGGGGAGGGGGAGGGGGAGGGGAGGGGACCCACTCACGTGTTGCTAACATCAACAAAATTGTTTTCCGCTCCAATTTCACATAGGTTAGCAAGAATCAGAACATCGACGTAGGAGATTCTACGTAAGCATATCTTTGACCCCTTTTAACGTATGTTTCTCTCTCTCTCTCTCTCTCTCTCTTTATCTATCTATCTATCTATCTATCTCTCTCTCACTCTCACTTCATCTCACTCTTTTTCTTTCTTCGTTCCGTGGATTATCGAAACAGCTGTTAAAGCAAACCCTCGACTGGTCCTTAGCATCTCTCTCTCTCTCTCTCTCTCTCTCTCTTTCTCTCTCTCTCTGAGAGTTTTACCAAGAAATTGGGAGTTCCCCGTGAACCCATACACACGCGAGCGCGCGCGCGAGCGCGCGCGCACGCACCCATGCATACCGTTTCTTCTTTGTTACGTCAAAAATAATCGGGTGAGTAGCCGTAAGTCATGGTTAGATTATTTATTCTTTTCAAATCATTCGGAAAGTCCACGTAAGATTTACGTAATATACTACTTGAATCGTGAATAATCGACTCGGACACGGATTGATCGACGGTAAATATCATTTTGTTTAATGTTGCACGATGATTGTAAAAGATAATGAAAATAATTATAGAGATCGTCGGTGGACCGAGGAGGGGCGATGGGTGAGGCCGCGGGGGTGGGGAGGCGGCAGGGATTTGCCGGTGAAGGGGTTTGAACATATAACAAAAAAAGAATGAAATTGCAATGATTACCACATATCAAGGCGTTAACATGATTAACACACACACACACACACACGCACATATATTTGTATTTACAAAAAAATCAAATAATCGAGAAAATAATGGATTTGGGAAGAACGATTAGAAAAAAAAACAAACGTTCGTTTCTTCCGCCCTCGATAATCGAAAGCACTAACAAAAGCGATAATAGCTGATACGAAATAAACGAAATAATATCTAAAAGGTGAAAATCTGAAAACGTGAAAGCACCCTGAAACGAAATCATCGAATGATTACACTTTCATACATAATATTTTCCTTACCCCGTCTCTCGACGATTTCTTACCGATAGGAAAAAAAAAAAAAGAAGAAAGGAGAAAAAAACAGCAACAAAAGAGATGGATAAACGAAAAGGAAAAGAAGGAAGGAAAAAAGAAAAATCACCGCAACGACGCTCGTTCGTTGATCGATGGTAAAAAGTCCCTGAAAGAGAAAAGAGAGAAAAAAGAGAAAAGGGAGAGAAATGTCTCGTGCGACGATAAGTGGCGTGTTTTTTCTTATTTTACGTTTGAAGAAAAAAAAAAAAATAATGGACGATTTAATTCGATCGTCGTAAATGATATTGGGAACGATAGGATATCGGATGGGTTTGTATGTATATGTTACTTACTTAGTTGCTTAGAGATGAACAGAATCCGTTCGTTCGTTCCGCGAAAAGTACCACGATTCGTCGAGAAGTCGCATCAAAGATTGCCTGTTCCAGCCTCTTCTAACCCTACCACATGGAGTTCTCGCGTCGCGACGCTCGAGAATCTTCCAATGATCGTCGCTCCATCCCCACCCTTATTCCTAACTAACCGAGAACACACGTCCCATCTCGGGTTCGAAGGTCACGTTCAATCTAAAAGACTTGAGAGAGAGAGAGAAGAGCGCGTAAACTTTACTCAGATCGAACGAGTTTTCGTTCGGCGTTGTGCGGTTTCGTATAGCGCGCCGCCGATACTCGCTGCCTTACCATTGGCTCTACGGGTAAGTGGTGGGGGCCTATAAATGGCAAGGTAAGGTACGTGCTAGCTCAGTTGGAGCGTGTCCGTCGGCGTGTTCGGTGTTCTTGTTGTTATTAATCGTATCTAACAATATCCTGATATCATCGTAATACTCCGACAAGTTCTATCGTCGGATGATTCGTTGGGATGGTATAAAAGGAGAGGAATAAGGGAAAGAAAAAAAAAAAAAAGAAGAAAAGTAGTGGCGGTACTTAATAAATGGCAACGCGTTATATTCGCGCTGATAAATCGATCGAATATTTTTTTCTCTCTCTCTCTCTCTCTTTTTTTTTTTTTGTTCTTTTAATCCATCGGCGGCATGTACGAATTTGTTGTCGTTTATCGTTTTAAACTTTCTTCGTATCGATAATGATTTTCCAATGATATTCGTTACGTTTATAAATATCGGACTGTGACAAATCTATCGTGTCTTATTTACATATATATATATATATATATATATATATATATATATATACATATACACACACCTAAACGAACTTTAAATTCATATTATTACACGTTAGTTATGGTTGACGTTCAGGTTCGTATGTTTATTTTTACACGTTGCCAGTGTAACGTGATAAGAAAACGTGCGTGATAACAGCAAGTTTGAATATAATAGAAAAGAGAAAGAAAGAAAGAAAAAAGAAAGGACGTTGAGAGAGGAGGGTGCGCGAGGAGGAGAAGGAGGTAGTACTTTATCAAGTGGACACTACACACGTTTTGAAAGGTGGTATAGATTTCATTTCGCCAACGATCTCGTCCCGACTATTTTTTACTTGCGGATCCGAGTGGAAGGAACTCCGTGAAGAGGATAGAAGAACGAAAGGAAGAGAGATAGATAGAGAGAGAGAGAGAGGGGAGAGAATTCATTCTTGAATTGCCATGACCATGGTCGTCAACAAGATCAACATGTCGTCGTATTCTGCGCCACGACGTACCTTCTTTTCGGGTTTTCATACGAAGGTAAGAAAATACTAAAAGCGTGTTCCGAATAATAATAATAATAATAATAATAATTATTATTATTATTATTATTATTATTATTATTATTATTATTATTATTTATTCATGGGAGATACGTTTCCACTATTTTACATGACATCTTGAAAATTTTTTTCCTATCACGAATTTAATTTAACCCAAAAAGAAAAAGAGAAAGAGAAAGAGAACGTTGATTAGACGATCAAAAAATTGCAATAAATAAATAAATAAATAAAATCCGATCGGTAATAAAAAAAAAAAAATTAATGAATAAAATAAAAATAAGGAATGAAGAAAGGGGAGAAAGAAATAAAAAAAAAATTATAATAATAATAATAATAATAATAATAATAATAAAAATAAAAATGCATTAGTCGGATTCACTAATCAAAGCTCTTCATCTTTCTCTAATGCCACTGCTTGTGAAAGAAAATAAAAAAAGAAAGAAAAAGAAAGAAAGAAAAAAGAAAATATATGTATATGTGGATATATATATATATACTATATAGTCTTCCTTTACGACTATACCGCTAGAAGATAAATCGTTGTAAAAAGCATTGACTCTTGGATATAAGATTATCCGCACATGGACATCGTCCACGGACGACAACGTTTATGGCACATTCCCGATTTAGCGATAAGCCACATAACTCTTTCAGCTCTCTCTCTCTCTCTCTCTCTCTCTCTCTCTCTCTCTCTCTCTCTCTCTCTCTCTCTCTCAGCTATATATGTTCAAGCTCTTACCGCTAAGAAATCCCTGAGAATCATTCTAACGGTCCTACTACCGTCGCCATTTTCATTATTACGACGTCTGAGTATAGTAATTTTCTTTACTTACTTACGAAACGAAGTTACCTACATATGTACATCATGTACTTACGCTTGTATGCGTGTCGTCCGTGCACAAACACGCGTAACACTTTCATAAACGTTTCCTTTTTTCTTTCTATTTTTTGTTTTTTGTTTTTTTTTTTTTTTATTATTATTATTCCTTATTATTTTGTTTTTTCCTTCGTCCTTTATTTCAGGCACTTTTCCTAAAACGTTTCTTTCTTGACTTTTCTTCTTATTTCTTTATCATTTAATTTTTCTTTTCGTTTACATCTGTCGAACGTGAACTTCTCTCTCTCTCTCTCTCTCTAACTTGAAAAATTTCAAAAACTTTTTTATCACGTTTTTCACGCGAGTAGCCGTTGTTACGCTCCTTAATACTTACAGGTTACACCGTACTATTCATAATTGCAATGATATCATTTAACAACGAGTTAAGAAAATATCGTTCCATAAGAAAATAACGAATGAATTTTTTATCCCTACGAGACAAATCGAAAACGACGAATCAAATTTTCCCCGTTTATGCGTAAATAATTCACGTGGGAAACGATTGATAATGGAAACGATTAGTCCAACGTTCCTTTTTTTTTCTTTTTTTCTTTCACATAATTTGACACGCGGAATCCTTTGAACGTTCGTCGTGTAATAATAAATTTCATATTTTATTATTTAATGAAAATGGGGATAGGCGAATGCAATTTTGGGAAATTGAGATAAATCATTCCGGTTTACGCAACGAACTTAACCAAACGTATTCCCTGGGTATTAAGGGATTGGATTAGAGCCAGTTCTATTCCTATATTTACTTTATATGTTGTTTACCGAGATACAAGATAAAAGATGTATGTATTGCATCGGAGTCACGGTTTGCATGGACCGTATGAAAAAAAAAAAAAAAAAAAAAAAAAATGAAAATAAAAGAAGAAGAAAAAAGATTGTGCATCGATATAATCCTCATCGAGAAAAAGAAGAGAGAAGAGAGTAGATGGGAAATAATTAATTAATTAATTAATTAATGAACGAACGAATAAATAAATAGAGAGAAGAGAATCAATAAATAAATAAATATATATATATATATATACATATATATACTTCCATTGTGTTTAATTGTATTTATTCTATCTATCTATCTATCTATCTCTCTCTTTTTTTTCTTTTTTATTCGTCTAATTGTTTGTTTGTTCGTAACTTAATTGCGATCACAGGAGACAAATATCTTACCGAGTGACCCTGAACGTGACCGTTCTCTCGCGTTCGAGATGAAAGAGTAGAAAAATAATACATACTATACATATGCATGGTATATATCTCGTATGTTCTCCTTTTCCTCCCCTCCCCACTCCTCCCTTTCTCTCTTTCTCTCTCTCTCTCTCTATTTCTTTTTTTTTTCTTTTTTTCTTTTTTGGCACTTCGCCATGATTCTTCACAGCTGTTGACATCTTTAGTATCGTGAATATAAACCGTGTAATCATTTGTGAACCACATAGATATGCCTGTGCGTTTGTATATATGTCTGCTCACAATATTCACATATGTATACGTGCGTATATATATAATATATATATATATATATATATATATATATATTCATATATGTATATATAGTTTAATGAAAAGAAAAAAAAAAAAAGAAAGAAAGATTACTCATAAAACGTCCATTTTCGATTTCCGTGATAAACAGTTTGATCAGATTAAAAATGAACTAAATTGTTGGTGGAGAGTGTGCGAGGTAGGGGGGAAGGGGGGTAGGTGGCGGGAAAGAGATTGGGACGATGGAGGAGGAGGAAGAGGAGGAGAGCGAAAGGAGAACACTCCGCCATTGAATTGGATAATGAAATGAATAATAGGGTGGCTCGTGCCACGATCACTATCATTAAACGGACGCTCCGTGGCCGTTTATATGGAGTGGCATTAATATCAATGTGGTGTGGCTCTTTGTAAGAGTGTTGTTGTTGTCTTGGATGGATGCGTTGCTTCTTTCAAAGAGACCTGTTCGACAAAGATCTTTACGAACGAAAAAATAAGAGAGAAAGAAAAAAGGAAAAGGAAGGAAAAAAAAATAAGGAGTGCCTACCGAGAAAATATAATGTAACGATAATATTCCGATCGATAATAAGATTTAAACAATACTGCGACGACGACGACGACGACGACGACGAGGAGGAGGAAGAGGAGGAGGAGGAGGAGGATGAAACGAAAATAAAAAAAATAAATAAATAAATAAATAAATAAATAAATAAATAAACGAACGAGAGATTACAGGGCTGGTAATTTTGCGAAGTGACGATACAATTAAAAAGGAAGAAAAAATAAATATTAAAAGAGGACAGGAGGTTACTTACATCTGTACGTTACAAAATAACATTTCGTTCGATGAATAATAAATATTATTTACAATAATTAATTTCATATTGTTACATATATTTATTTATTTATTTATTTCTATTTTATAGTGTTATAATACATATGTGTAGATATATATATATATATATATATATATATATATATATATATATATAATTATTGGTGTTGTTACCCATAATTTTCTTTTTCCAATAATAACAATGATAACAATGATAACAATAATAATAATAACAACAATAACAATAATAATAATAATAATAATAATAATAATAATAATAATAATAATAATAATAATAATAATAATGTAATCTCTCTTGAAGATCGTCATAGATGATGATCTGGCTAATCGATGACGAAGATTATCGGGGTTAATCCTCAAAGCAATATTCGAGGAGCTACTTTCTTGAAAAAAAAAAAAAAAAAAAAAAAAATAGAAAGAACCTTCGAAAGAATGAATCGGAACATTCTCGAGGAGTCAGAAGAGAGCGCGTCGTAAAGGCGAGTCTGCGCGAAGCATAAAAGATTCATTTTGTTGGAGAGGTGACCCTGTCGACCCAGCATCCGCTCTCCGTGGGCGTCTCTCTTCTCTCAACGTTTCTACACTCCGTAACATACGTTCTCTCTCTCTCTCTCTCTCTCTCTCTCCCCCGTCTCAATCTCCCTCTCCCTCTCCCTCTCTCTCCCTCTCTTTCTCTGTCTATTTCTCTCTCTTTCTCTATATTTTGTCTTTCGTGAATATAAACCGTGTAATCATTTGTGAACACATGAGATTTGCATATTTCGTCTTTTCAAAAAGAAAAAAGGAAAAAAAAAAAAATAGAAAAAAAAAATGATCGATTCCTTCGAGTGATAAATATAATCGACACACACCTCGGAATAGTTGAAAAATTAGATAATGCATTTTAAACGACGAATCGATCGTCTGATCGTCGTTTTATTTGAATTAGAAAATTATCATCGAATCGATCAAGAAGCTCACTTTCTCTCTCTCTCTCTCTCTCTCTCTCTCTCTTTCTCTCCATAAGAACGACGCGAAAATATTATCGGTGCGCATATTCCTTTGTATCCAAGTCGAGCTTGGAGAAAGAAAAAAAAAAAAAAAAGAAAAATATTAAAAAGAAAGGAAAGAGTAATGGTAATTCTACTTTCGTTAGAAAAAAAAAGAATAGAAAGAAAAAATAAAAAAAATAAAAAAGAAAATGGAAAAAGAAAAGGAAGAAGACGAGTTTGGTGGACATAGGTGACGACGAAATTACACGAAGGGAACGCGTTAAAACGTTAGACACCGGATGCATTTAATCTGTGGTGGTTATAATGCTTCCACGACTGAGACGACCGAGAGACATAGTTATGATAGTAATTACCGGTCCGACGGGCGCCGATGAGACCAACTTGTGCCTTTGCTAAGTACTTACGAACGAGAACGAAAAGTACCAAAGAAGTAAGTAAGTAAGTAAGTAAGTAAGTAAGTAAGTAAGTGAGTACTTAACTCTACTTCTCGTCCGTCCACACGTAATACCTATTAATTATCCTAAGTCTAGTTTTGCGTTCAAATAAAAAAGAAAAAAAAAAATTCGACCATACAG
>OU426864.1:3550776-3555776 GCA_911387685.1 Dolichovespula media | reverse complement strand
AATTGGGACAAGTAAAGTTGCCCTGTCTTATATTTTTCTTCCTTTTTTTTTTTTGTTTTTATGTGCGTTCCGTTTCCTTCTCCCAAGACTATTATATTTCCTTCGTGAAGGCGTTTTCTTCTTCTTCTTCTTCTTCTTCTTCGCTCCCGTTCCTTTTTTTATTATTTTTTCCTTACGTTTCTATTATCTGTATTTTTATTTTTATTATTTTTTTTTTTTTATTTATTTCTTTCTTGTTCCTTTTTCCCTTGTCCTTTTCTCTCTTTTTTTGTTTTCCTATCCCTCGCTCTCTTTCCTTTTTTCTATGCCGGTGTACAATATAAAGTTGTATGCATATATATATATATATATATATATATACACATATATATGTATATATATATGTACACGACCGGATGGACGAATATGTCACATTTCGTAACGATTTACGAGCAGTTCAATTAGCGATTTCCTCTATAAATTCTCATCACCAAGGCGTAACGGTGTGTGTGTGTGTGTTTTAACATTGTGCGTGAACGCGCGGCTGGAAATGAATGCCGACAGTAAAGGGAAGAATAAGAAGAAAAAGCGCGCGCGCGCGCGATATTTCTGGATATATATATATATATATATATATATATGTATGTATGTATGTATGTATGTATGTATGTGTATATATATAATAAAGAGTGATAATTAAACGTCATATTTTTGTCCTTGCCTCTCTTTTATAATACCAATTATTTAACGACTATAACAAAACCAAGAGAGGGAGAGGAAGGGTGAGAGGGAGGGAGGCAACCGCGTGCATCTTGGTGTTTTAACTTTTGACCTTGGCCGCCTACCGATTATCGCGATTATTTTGTTGTTCCTCCGTCACACATACATACATACGTATATATATATATATATATATATATATATATATATATACATATATTAATCATTTATGTATGAAAAATTCTATCCGTTGTGTTTCGAGTCGTTTGTCTTTAACTGTACTTTTATTTTCTTTTTTGTTTTATTGTTTTTTTTTTTTTTTATTATTTTTGTTCTTAATTTTATTTCTCTCCTTTTCTTCCTTCGCACTAGCACGTTATCTTTTTGTCATAGCGGGGATATTTTGTCCCCCCACCCCAAAAAAAAAAAAAAACAAGGTAGAAAAGAGTAAAAAGAAAAACGGACAACAACGAAACAATTTATTTAACTTTACGAGCGTCTATCGTTCGACTTTGGTCGGATAATATATTATGACGATTTTTAATATGCAGATTATATGCGCTCATTGAATATTCTATACTAAGAGCAAAAGCACACTTTTTTCGTTTACTCTGCCCGGCTTTTTCTTCCTCTCTTTCTTTCTTCTTTTCTTTCTTTCTTTCTTTCGTACTTTTTTCTTTTTCTTTTTGTTTTTTTTTTTTTTTTTCGTTTCTTTTTATTCCTCCATGCGATCCATCAAACCGTATTTTGTCGTACGGACACACACACACACACACACACATATATCTTACTTGTGTGTGTGTGTGTGTACACACGTCCATCTCTGAATAAACTTTAAACAAATTTGTTCTCCTCCATGGTAATTACGTCTGAAAATAACGTAATTTGTTATTTAAGAAAAATAGAAAAAAGAGAGAGAATTTGCAAAAAAAAAAAAAAAAAAAAGAAAAAAAAAACAAAAATTAAGAAGAAAGAAAAAATATCTAATCTCTTCCTCGTCCTCTTCTAACACTTTTTCACGATCTTTTTTACGATATCTCTCAGCGTAAACACACGGCGCACTTGACTCCTTACACCAATACACCTTACACCATAACGGATGTATATATTTATAAATTGGCGTATCTTTTTTATTTCTTTTCTTTTTTTCTTTTTCTTTTTCTCTTTCTTTTTCTTTTTCTTTTTCTCGTAAGGAAGTTCAAAGACATTTTTTTTTAAACGAAGAGCGAGCGCGACGAAGGAGAGAGAGAGAGAGAGAGAGAGAGAGAGAGAGAGAGAGACTTTAATCTCGTCGTTCGCCCATAAGCAAAGTTTCTAATTATTTTCTTTAAACCGATCTCCCCCCCCTCTCTCACTCCCTCCCTCTCTCTCTCTCTCTCTCTCTCTCTCTCCATCCTTTTCCGTATAAAGATTAAGAAAAAAAAAGAGGAAAAGAGATCTGTTGAAAAAGACCAGTGGTGAAAAAAGAGAGAAAGAAATGAGAGAGACATGTTAGAGAGAGAGAGAGAGAGAGATAAAGAAAAAGAAAACCCATTCGAAGCTGAAAGTACTTTCGCACTTGGCAAAGCTCGAAAACACAAGGCAAATAATCGTAAAAGTATTAGTGGGCGCTCGAAACTACTACCGGCCAGTTCAGTATTTGCTTCTTACAAGATGAAGATGAAGATGAAGATGAAGACGAAGACGAGGAAAAAGAAAAAGAAGAAGAAGAAGAAGATGAAGAAGAAGTAGCTGCCACTTCGTATACATAATAACGTACAACGACGGTCGGTCGTTTCTTAACCGGCTTTTTACCTTGTAAAAATGAAAATGAAAGTGAAAAGAAAAAGAAAAAAGAAAGGAAGAAAGAAAGGAAAGGGGTGGGAACGGGGAGGGAAAGGAAAAAAAGTGAGAAAGACAAGAGAAGCAAAAGTGAAGAAGAAGAAGAAGGAGGAGGAGGAGGAGGAGGAGGTGGAGGATAACCAAAGCGCCGTGGGAAATTATTTTTGCGATCGACGGAGAGGAGATAGATGATGTAAACGAACGAGTCCGAGGGCTCTTGCGTTTATTTTTGACGTGAGAATCGTATTTGGAAGAAGAATAGAATAAAGGAAAGAATGTAACAATAAGAATAATAAGAATAATAATAATAATAATTATTATTATTATTATTATTATTATTATTATCATTATTATTTAAAAGATAGGAGCACGTGCGATACGCATGATATGATAATGTGATTATTTATATAACCCATCCACCCACTTACGCGCACGCGCGCGCGCACACACACACACACACACACACACACACACACACACATATATACACACACATACGAATCAAATTAAAACGTTAGAGAGTAACAAAGCACTGAATCGTCCACTTCCGGCGCCATTGCGTTTCCGCATGCCTGAGTAGCATTAAAACGATTGGGTTTTACTTTTAAGGCTCCTACAAAAGCATTAGACTGTCAATCAGTTTTTCCTTTCTCTGCGTATTATTTATTAATCTCTTTCGATTAATTTTATCAAATTAGAAATAAATACGATCGATGATAATTGAATATTATATCCTCTTTGTGATTTAGATTCCGATATTTCTAGTTTCTCTCTCTCTCTCTCTCTCCCTCTCTCTCTCTTTCTCGTTTATATCGATTCAAAAAAGAAAAAGAAAATACTCAAATTTGAAAAAGAAAAAACAAGAAGAAATAGGTAACGCGTTAAAAAGAAGCATAGGACACGTACGTGCGTATATGCATATGTAACACACGTAGACATATGTAAAAAATCTTATTTGGGGGGTGGGTGGGGGGGGGGGTGAGGGAGAGGGAAAAAAAATTAACATTAATCGATTTCACCTTTCAACGCGCGCGTTTACGTTCGATACGATCGATTATTTATTTTTTCCTCTTTCTCTTTCTTTCCTTTTATTTTATTTTCTTATAGTTTTTTTTTTTCTTCTCCTTCCAAACCAACGGAAATCGTATTTCCGTTTAGTTGGAATTCCTTAACATCGTCGTCGACAAATGACGTTGGCAATTTTACCCCCTTCCCTCCCCCCCCCCCACCCACCCACCCAACCCCCGAGTATCGTATTACGCATTCACCATTCGTTTCCTTGCAAAAGTGCATTCGCATGTGTACATACGTATACAGCATGTATGCACTTGTACACGCATATATTATATGTATCTATGTATGTATGTGTGCGTGTGTATGCATAGTTACATGTGTACATACATACGTGTAGATAAATAGTAGTATATATAAGTATCGGAATAAGTGACGTAATCGAGCGTGACGGGGGTCATTTACATCGTAGTTTACAGATCTCGTTTCTTCTCACCACACACTCCTCTCTCTCTCTCTCTCTCTCTCTCTCTCTCTCTCTCTCTCTCTCTCTCTCTCTCTCTTTCCTCGCGTTCTCGTCAAATCCTTATGCGTTTCTTCCGCAAATGTTCTTTTTTTTTTCTTTTTATCATCGACCATCGAGAGTACCGCAAGTTTGAGTGAGATATAGCGCCCTCCCCCACACACACACACACACCCACCCACCCCCCATCCTTCGCGAGTGGCGCCATTCTTGATTGGTGGTAGTGGTAGTAGTTATGTACACCCACGGAATAGTTTTCTTTCGTGTCCCTTTCTATATCCTTTTTATAATTTTACATCTAATCTTTCATTCGCATGACCGAACGTAATTAAGATCTGTCTTATGTAACGAAACACACACACACACACACACACACACACACACACACACACAGAGAGAGAGAGAAAGAGAGAGAAAATAAATGCGTCCCTTTCTAACGAATAAAACGTTTCGAAGAAATTAATTGTCTCCAAAGTTTACAACGTTTCTCTGCAACATTTTAGCTCGATTAATTTTCGAAAGGGAGAAATATTTTATTTTTATATTTTGCGATTGATTTTTTTCTCTTTAATTTTTTTTCTTTTTTTTTTTTTTTTTTTTTTTTTTTTCTTTTGAATGAAAATAATTTCAATTCAATTTAATTTCGGGATTAAAGCGACACGCGCCAATATCCTGAAGTCTCTCTCGGATATACAATTTTTGTCAATAGCGATATATTTTTCACGATCTCTTAAAGGGGGAGAAAAGTGAGAGAGAGAGAGAGAGAGAGAGAGAGAGAGAGAGAGAGAGAGAGATAGAGAAAAAAGGGGGGGGGTGGGGAAAGTAACGAACTTCTCGTATCGTTCGATCGCAATCGAAATAATTTCGTGTCCGTGGATTTTTTCTTCCATACTTTTTTTTTTCTTTTTCCTCAATTTTTGTTGTTCCCCCCCCCCCCCGGATCTTC
>OU426864.1:3545776-3548276 GCA_911387685.1 Dolichovespula media | reverse complement strand
AAGGTTGCAATTAATTCCTCTTCCTCTTCTCTTTTATTTATTTATTTTATTTATTTCATTTAGAATTTTGCGTTGTTTAATGAAACGAGTTAACGAGAAGAAAGGAACGATTTCGATAACGGAAAAAAACACCGGGATACACGTCGACGAATGATCGTTGAGTCGAATATAATTCATTACGTTTCCAAATTTTGTATGGATATTCTTTTTTTGTTCCTTTCCTTTTTGGAATTCAATTAATTTTTTTTTTCCTTTTCTTTTTGTTTTTTAGTCTTGTTTTATTTTTACTACGATCGAAAGAAATACGAAATGCACGCAATACGATTTCATTCTAAGCGCTCGCTACGAACCAATCGCGCGTCGTCCCTCTTATATCGGACCGATGATTCATTCATTCCCTCCAATCCACGGAGGAATGCACGTTAGCAAACGTGCAACTTGTTAACGGGAGGTTGTAACGATGAAGAAAATTACGTATCTTCGGGGAAGAGGCACGAGAATTCGATGATTCATCGGAATCGTCATACTTCCTCTTATCTGTCAGTTTGAAAATTTATAACCTGACCGACGACTGCTTATCGCGATCGTACGATTAAACAAAAACAATTACTGATCTCATCTATGCAAATAGTTCGAAAAAAAAAAAAAAGAAGAAAGTGGACAAAAATATTTCTTATTTCGTATGCCTCGTGAACGTTAAATTTTTCTATTTTTTTTTTTTTTTTACTTCCTGTCTCTTCTTTTCCTTTCTCTTCTTTCTTTCCCTCCTCCGCACACCCCCTCCCCCCTTTACCCGCCCATTAAATTTCAACGAAACGGTAATCAGTGCCATACATTGATGATGATGATGATCGTTCATTGATTACAATCGTAATAATAATTATCACTTAGCGGTACGGGTTATATTATTACATTAAAAAAAAAAATTGTACATTAATAGTGTAGTAATTAATTATAATTAATAATTATAATGATAATGATGATGATGATGATGATTACCATTATAGTGGTACACATGTTATACCATTAAAACAATGAAAAAATTCTACATTAGTAATAATCATTTATTAATAATAATAATAATAATAATAATGATGATGATGATGATGATTAATATAACAGTGGCACATGTTACACCATTACAATAAAAAAAAAATTCTACATTGGTAATAATCATTTATTATTAATAATAATAATAATAATAATAATAATAATAATAAGATGATGATGATATCGATAATGACTATAACGGTGATACGCGTAATACTATTACAATAATAAAAAAAAAAAAAGAATGAAAACGAAAAATGGTGAAATCGTATCACAAGAAAAGAAGACGAAGAAGAAGAAGAAGAAGAAGAAAAAAAGAAATCAGAATAATCCTTTTGCCAAACAGAGTTATGTCTTTTTATCACGTTTCGTAAAGAGAAGGAGGAGAAGCAAATGCATGCATTCGTGACTCGATAAGAATGCATGAATCATATTTCAAACGTCTCCAAGCTCTTGTGAGAAAGAGTAACAAGCATGTGACTTCTCTTGTTTACTCAAGTCCACGTATATGTTCGTGTATATGTGTATATATATATATGTATATGTATATGTATATATATGTATGTATGTATGTGTATGCATACGTATATGTTTAGAAACGATTCTTACCCAAAAAAGGAAACAGAGTATAAATCGTTTCTCGTGAAATTAACCGAGGATTTAGACGATATACACAAACACACACACACACACACACATATATATATACTCGATCATTTTAATCGATCATGCATGTATCTATTATACTCACACATGACATCATCCAATTCTCTAATCCAAGATAAGATAATTATTTCTTACCATTATATTATATATTATTATTATTATTATTATATATATATATATATATGTATATATATATATATATAATATCCACACACGCGCGCGATATATATTAAAATAAACGTTAGTACTTTAATTGATTTGTCATGTACATACTCTCGATAATCCTTGAACTTATATAAATACGTACATGCACACGATCGTTGAACCGATCGATCGTATTTTCACAGGAGAATCCTTTCAGCAGTCCTTTCACGTTTACGTACTCCTACATGTATTCACGCAATATTATTATGCATGCACAAGTAGAATTTTATTTTATCGTCTTCTTTCGTACGCAACGAAACGGAATGAATCGTTAACTATTTACCATAGTCTCGCAGTTTACAAGATAATAAAACTGACCGTAAAGTGCGTTAATGGGATACCAAAGGATCGATATATGTAACGAGTAACTACCGTCGATATAAATTATTTATTATGGGGCTCCTGTGATCTAGTCATGTCTGGTCAGATTGTCGATCGTCATGTTTAATTAAAATATTTTTCACAAATTATATATCATATACATATACATATATATATATATATATATATAAATATATAATACTAAAAGTATCTTGAATTGAAACATGAGTTTCAAGCGTAACATTTTTCTTCAACTTTT
>OU426864.1:3533276-3535776 GCA_911387685.1 Dolichovespula media | reverse complement strand
CCTCCCTCTAATACAATTGGCCTTGATTTATAGAAACTGGTTCTCTTTTCTTTTTCGTTTTTTTTTTCTTTGTTTTTCTTTTTTTTGTTTTTTTTTTTTTTCAACCGCGTTATTACACTCGAAGACACGTTCTTCTCTGCCTCGTTCTTTTCTGTCGCCTTTTCTTTTCTCTCTTTTTTTTTTTTTTTTTTTAGTTTCCTTTTTGTTCGATCGTTACAAAAGGAACGAACAAGAAAAGAAATCACTCGAGCAAATTTATCGTCTTACGAGAACGAACGATCGATTTATTTTTTCTCTTTTTTTCTTTCTTTTTTTTACTTTTTTTTTTGCTTTTTTTTGGGGAGAGAACTGGTTCTTTTTGGATTTTAGTCCCATTCTCGGATTTGGATAGACATTATTTATCTCGTTTTTCTTTTCTTTTCTGTTTTCTTCTTTTCTTCCTCTCTCTGTTTCAATCGTCACGTAGAAAAATCATTTTGAAAGATTTATCGTAAACGAGGATGATCGCTAACGATCGATCTCATGCGCGGGCCTTTCAATGATTTATAAATATTAGATGCGTCATTGCGATCATTTTCTACTTTTCTTTTTTCTATTTTCTTTTTTTTTTTTTTTCATTTTTCTATCTATCTCGAAAGTGTCATATATACGGGAAAAATCGTAAAAATGTAATAACCGATAAGTAATCGATATTACTTGAAACGAAAAGTAAACGTGTTTAATCTTCTTCTTTTTCGTTGAAAGGCACTTTGTAGAACGAAAATTGGCGGGCTTTTCGAACGAGCTTACGATGCTACGTAAACACCACACACACATGCGCGCGCGCGCACAGAGAGAGAGAGAGAGAGAGAGAGAGAGAGAGAGAGAGAAAGTGAGACAGATAGATAGGCACTATCCTTTCTAAATCCACGAAACGAGTTGATGAGTTAGTTCGCGGGATAAATTTTAAAAGAAGAGAAGAGATGCTTCGGGATTCTATTCGTACGGTCTGACGCAAGCGGTTTTTGAAATGTTGCAAACAGGTTAACAAGCATTTCTCGGTAGAGTGCCTCGCGATACTTTGGCTTCTGTCCCCGGTCTTCTAGGAAGCAAACGTTTTCCTTCGTTCCTTCGTTCAATCGTTTCGTCGTTCGTACGTTCCTACCATCAAACAGACAAAGTCATTCGATGAATTCTTAAGCGTACCGGTTTTCTTAATAAGCTGGTTTGTCCTCCTCGATTCGTTACGTAATCTTACGACTGATCAATACTTTTACAACGGTCTCTCCGTCGGTATATATCACAAGCTTCGGAAGATCTATCTATCGATCAAATTGCTCGATCGATCGATCGATCGATCGATCGATGGATCCGATCGGTAAATATTTGTTCGTAATTATAGAACTTATATTTGCACGTTTTTAAATATTCCAAATGTAAATATCAATACACGTGATACTTCTTATTTGATTTATATATTTATATACATACATATACATACATATATATATGTAAATGTATGTATATAAAATATAAACTTGTGATGCGTTAAAACGTATGCTTGGATAAGATCGGATGTACTTATGCAATGACACATGTTTACTCCGTTGCACCAGAATAATCGAATTAAATGGCGATTGAATCGGACAGCATTTTTACTGCGAGATACAATAATAACAATAAAAAAAAAAAAAAAAAAAAATAGCAATGGAGGAATCGGGATAGTTGGCGTGGAATTCCTTGTCGTCGCCGTCGTCGTCGCCGTCGTCGTCGACGTCGTCTTCGTCGCCGTTCCAGTTGGTCTCTTTCGAATGTGTTTGGTATTTGCGTTTGTATGCGTGCGTGCACGGTGCACGTGCATGCACATAAAACCGTAGGGAACTTGTACGACGAGCGCGCACGTTTCTCTTTGGGTAACTCCACAGAAGATCCCTTTGTTCTCTCTTTCTCTTTCTCTCTCCCTCTCTCTCTCTCTCTCTCTCTCTCTTTCTCTCTGTTAGCTGTTAAAGCATGCTATAGGTACATATATACGTTGGTACGACGTACTTACTACATGCATGCATGCATGCATGCACGCACGTATGCATCCATATATATATATATATATATATATATATGTATGTATGTATGTATGTATGTATGTATATTCACGTATGCTTGTATACATTGGAGAGTTTATAAAATGGAAACGTTCGGTCATGAAAACGTTCGCGATGTAATATTCGTACGATTCAACATCGAGAAGGGTTAGGGGGTGTGCAGGGGGTGGGTTGTGTGGGGGAGGGTTGTAGGAGGAGATTTTGTTTTTAATCTTTTTTCCTCCTTCCTTTTCTTCCTTTTAATCTTCTTTTTGGTATTTTCTTTTTTCTCTCTTTTTTCTTCTTCTTTTTCTTTTTTGTTTTTCAATTCATCAAGATTACGCACGTTTCCGATAAAAACGGAAATACGTGATTATTAACTGCAAACGTTAATCGATGTCGATTGACGTTAATTATCGAAGAATAAAAATAATATATATATG
>OU426864.1:3520776-3523276 GCA_911387685.1 Dolichovespula media | reverse complement strand
ACACGCCCCCGCCCTCAACGGGAACTGTCACACTGACAGGAGGTTCCCCGTCACAGCTGAGTTCTCTCAATTCATTGAACAATCTTCACAGTATGAGCCCGCCGATGAACATGCCGAGTATAACGAATATGACGAGTTTACCTGCCGGTCAGGAAACTATGAAATTCGAACAGAAGAAAATGACGAGTGCGTCCAAGACGAAGGTCAGTCTTACAATATGTGTGTTTGGTGTGAAAAAAGAGAAAAGTGAAGAAAGAAAGAAACAAAACAAAACAAAAAAAAAACAAAAAATAAATAAGAAAGAAGTCAAGTACATTACGACGGTCACGCCGATGATCATCGGACCTATCATTTTTTTGTGAATCGAGTTAAGAAAGAAAAAATGAAATAAAATAAAAGAAAGAAAGAAAGAAAGAAACAACAGCAAAAGAAACGAAAAATAGATAGTGCATCGATCGTGTCCTTGCGATTAAATAATAATCTTTTGAAGATCTTTATAGATCATTCTAATCATTTTTCTAAGTCTAACTTTATATATATATATATAACTATATATAATATATAGACAGATATATAATATATATATATATATATATATATATATATATATATATATATATATATGTTCTTTGACTCGAAGCAATTAAATTATTATTTACGTGCCAAGATCTACCCTCTCTCTCTCTCTCTCTCTCTCTCTCTCTCTCTCTCTCTCTCTCTTACTCTTACTCTCTCTTTCTCACTCTATATCTGTCTGTCTCTGTTTCACGGAAGGAAATCTAATAAGATCTAACATTAGAACTATGGATCTCGATCAGTAGGTGATCATCGGTTCGTAGATCGCACGTGGAATAATCGAGCATAGCGAACCGACTCTTTAAGAACGTCGTCGAACGACTAAGCGGAGACTGCGCAATGTTTGGCCCGAGGTGTGGTTTCCTCTATGTAGTCTAGGTCAAGGACTTCGAGTCTCTCTCTCTCTCTCTCTCTCTCTCTCTCTCTCTCACTCTCTTTTTATTTCTTTCTTTCTTTCTTTTTTCTTTTTCCCTTCTAACTCACGAGTTGTCACGACCGATCGATCGCTTATGTATTACCATTCTATTCTTTTGCCCGATCTTTACTCGATCGATCACTATGAATGTGTAATCATTGATCACGATTATTACAACGATTATCATCACGATCACGATCGTATTGATGATGGATTCGTCGATATATCGTAACAATTAAGATTATAATTTTATTCATTCATTTATTTATTCATTCATTCATTCATTCACTCATTTATCTATTTATTTATCTATCGTTTTCTTTCTTTTCTTCCTTTACTTCTTTTGTGTGTTTATTTATTTATTTATTTTTTTAGTTTTGTTTTTTTGTTTGTTTGACGATACAGGTCGTTACCGATGGATTTAGTGCTGAAAAGGCAATAGCCAATAGTGCAGAAATGAGAGCGTTGCAGGCTGGCGACGTATCTTACAAGGAACAAAGTGCAGCGACCGCTGCAAAGGCGCGGGTCGAATTGGACGGTGTATCAGCCGAGAAGAGGGTGGCTGCAGCAAGAGTAAGCTATAATCACAGATTAAATCATTGCATATGTATCTTCACAAACGTCCGTCCTGATTGCGCGTGATTATTCCGATTCGTCGATTTCGAGTGATAAGAGGAAAGAAGAGAGGAGGGCATTCGTGAATCGACGACGACGATTTTGGAAATTACGATTAGCGCGTCTCTATTTTTTTCTGTTCTTCTTCTTCTTCTTCTTTTTTTTTTTATTTTTTTTTTTTTTTTAAATCATAATCCAACTCGCATCCATCGCATTTCGTTCTTGTCGTTAATTAATAGAGACGTTAAAGTGGATCGTAAGATTCGTAATAAGAACAATCGTCTTTAGTTAGTCCTCACGAACTTTATCAACGAACGTTTCTCGAGGTATTGGTATTAAAAAAAAAAAAAGCGAACGATTAATTAACGAGTATGCGATCGCGTAAATTTTCTTTGAAATTCCTCTTAGTCGTCGTCGTCGTCGTCGTTGTCGTTGTCGTCGTAAATCGATTGGTTCTATGATCCTAATAGACGACATCTATATATATATATATTTATTTATTTTAGAAAAAGAAAAATTTTGGTGGTCCGAACCTATGCGAGAGTATACGAAATACGGGATAGGTTTATTTTCAAATCGAATTGAGCAGTCGTCGAACCTTCTCGCTTTGAGAAACGATTACACACTAGGGGTAAATGTATTCGGGTATTGTGTAAGAGACCACTCTTTCAGTTCCACGTCAGAGAACAGCTTTCCCATCGGTATATTCTATATTTAGATTATTTTATCCGAATAGTATTCCTCGGGATTCGTCGGATACACGTCGACTTGGGGAGGGTGGGTGGGTGGGTGGAAGGGAGGGCGGCTACACTTGAGTCAGCAGCGTCGAAGGAAGCTTTTTGAAACCCGGCCAATCGAATTCTCGATTGGTTTATATGTAGATACAAATATATA
>OU426864.1:3470776-3518276 GCA_911387685.1 Dolichovespula media | reverse complement strand
TAAAGAAGAGTTCATTCCAATTTAAACGTTTTCAATCGCGGATCATTCTGTCGGATTGTTCGATTTTTTGTTATTATTTTTATTATTGTTGTTGTTATTATTATTATGATTATTATTATTATTATTATTATTATTATTATTATTATTATTATTATTATTAGTAATCATACCGGTTAATATCAACAACTAGAAAATTATATATTAGACGATAATGTTTGGTTCGATCGATCGATTCGTCATTCATTCGTGATATCTTATTTATTTATTTATTTATTTATTTATCTATCTATATTTATATATATATTTATTTATTTATTTCTCATGTTAATAATTTTAAATGAAATAAAATATCGAACCAGGTATAACTTATAAATGAAATCAAATGTCGAATGAAATATAATTTTAACTGAGATGAAATAAAATATCGAATTGGATATAATTTATAATTGAAATTAGCGTTGAACGCAATTTGTTTCACGTCGATAAGGAAGATCGTGTTGAGGATAAAAAGAAGAAAAAGAAATTCTCGGTGAATATATTTCGTTCGATGTTTTGAACGCGGAATGACAAAAGCGAAGCGTTTAAAACGACGATGTTCTTTGACTTTTAACAGTACGGCTAAAAATTATTTTTAACGAGATTCGCATACGTGAACGACGGCGATTGATGTGACTTATCTTTCTTTTACGTTACGCCAGTATGGTGGCGTACGTATATTAATGACACCGTTTGCAAGGACGGATTAACAATCTGTTGTAATGACAGGTCGACGTCGACGAATCTTAATTAAATATTCGAACGTTGGATGTAAGCGGCGTTGAAAAACGTCGCTACGACGACAACAACGACAACGACAACGACAACGTTCATCTAAAACATTACATAATATCTGCGCCGACGTATCGGACTCGTCGTTACGATGGCCGTCGTTCGAGACTTATTTCGAAAGTTCCCGCCATTGGGGATTGGTCACGTGACCGTCGGAAAAGCAGAAGGAAGCTTCAAGCTTTTCGCGCGTAACGCGCGTATAAGGTAGTGAGAATCAAAATAGGGGAGTTTAACAAACTCTAAGCGACCGTCTAAGATTAGTTAGTGCTTCGTCTTCTTCGTAAACGTACGTACGTAACTATCTACGTATCGTATTATTTAACGCGGCCGGTTATGAATATTTATAAACATGAGCGTACCTTGGCCGGTGCATCGAGGTATATTGCAACGAAAAAACTACGATAGAGATTTGCGTTATTCGGTAAGAACATCGAGATCGTTAATTCGGATAATCCTTTTCTTTTCTTTTCTCTTTTCCCCATCTATCATTTTTCCTTTTTTTTTTCTTTACTTTGCTCGCTCGAATAAAACTACTTAAAAAAAAAAAAAAAAAAAAGATGAATTCGGTCTTGAGCGTAACTTAATTTTTTCACAATGAAATAAATAATTTATAATTCGTAATATTCGATGAATATTTAGGGATACAAAAAAAAAGAAAGAAAAGAAAAAATACGGACGATAAAAAGAAGAAGGAAGAGAGAAAGGAAGAAAATAATGGAATAAATGAATATAATGAGTTTCGAGGGACGGCGAGCGATATTTATTTTCTATTTAATTTGATTAGACCCGTTTTATCTGTTGTCGTGATTAAATGATTTTGAATTTAGGATTCCATTAAAAAAAAAAAAAGAAAAAAAAGGAACTAAATATGTAAAAAATAAAAAAAAAATGGAAAAAAAAATTGGAAAAAGATTTACAGAGAGAGAGAAAAAGGAGGAAAATAATAGGTGTCCGAGATGGACGATGACGAGGGAGAGAGAGAGAGAGAGAGAGAGAGAGAGAGAGAGAGAGAGAGAGAGAGAGAGAGAGAGAGAGAGAGAGAGAGAGAGAGAGAGAAATAACGCTTATAAGCGGATATACGATTGTGTCCAGCGACAAGAGAAAAGACGCGGCGACGATTCCGTGACGAAACGCTTCGCTTATATTTATAGAAATACGTCAGAAGGCATCGAAGAGGTCGGGATACATGACAGAACGGTCAGATTGCTATGGAACTGTGCGCGACGGTCGTGGTGGTGCTTCTCTCGAAATTCTCGCATTAGTGATTTATCCGAAAATTTCTCGATCTCGTTTCCTTCCTGGTTATTCTTTTTCCTTTTCTTTTCTTTTCTTTTCTTTTTTTTATTTTTTATTTAGTCTCTTTTTTTCGTTTCCTTTTTCCCTCTCTCTCTCTCTCTGTCTCTCTCGTTATCATTTAATTATTATTTTCTTTATGTTTTTCATTCGGTTCACAATCTAATCGCTCGATTACGACATTCGCGCCTTGTGAGAAAGTTTCGAAAGCGAAGAAAAAATAAAATGCAATGAAAATAAAGAAGGAAAACAAAAACGACGGGAAAGAAAAGTAAAGGAAAAAGAAAGAGTATCACAGTGATATTTAACGTCGATCGTTTGAACGACAATATTAATCGTCGTGTGGTGATTCACATGCGTGAAAAAAAAACATTTTTCCGAGATATTGTTGGCTTTTGTTTTATTTTTTTCTTTTTTCTTTCTTTTTTTTTTTTTTTTTTGTTTGTCTTTTTGTCTTTCTCTATTCCTTCAATACAAGACTTGTGTTCGTTAAAGTCTTGAAAAGAAAAAAGGCAGAAAAAAAAAATTGAATCGAAAATTATTTCGATCGAGTGAGTAATCTCGCAACTGCAGTGTGTAAGAAAAAAAAAAAAAAAAGAAAAAAAGGAAAAAAAAATGTGTACTATTACGTTGTACACGCGTATCGTTCGTTGTCATTCTAATTATGATCGTTTAGTTAGGCAAACGAGTTTGTTAGCTAACTCGACAAAATACGTTTTTCGTTTCGTTTCGTTTCTTCTTTTTTAGTTTTTTTATTTATTTATTTATTTTTTTTTTTTTTTTTGAGGGAAGGAAGGAAGGAGAAACTTTTCCCCATAAAATGCATTAGGCTTTCGTGCTCTATGTGATCTCTCTTCTCTCTCTCTCTCTCTCTCTCTCTCTCTCTTCCACGAATACAAGTACTTAGAATTGGTATCACCCAATATATCTATCTCTTTCGTTATTACAGGAACAGCGAAGCTTGAAGGCTGGAGATTTATCGCATCAAGAGAGCAACAACATGGCAGCCTCGACTATGAAGTTACAAAGTGATTCATTCAGTTCAGAAAAGGTTGGTTCTCATAATAAATCCGATATAAATAAATTTCTACGTTTTGTAAATGTTTTCAAAAATAATATATTTCAAACGATAAGCCGGCCAACTTGAGAAAATCTCTCAAATTTTCTCTCTCTCTCTCTCTCTCTCTCTCTCTCTCTCTTTCTCTCCTCTAAATATATATACATATATATATATATATTTTTTATGCAAGATATATAACAAAAAAAAAATTTGTTCCATCTTCAAAGATCGTACGGAGTTCGAGAAACGAACGAAAATTCGAAACTTTTCTTTTTTTGTTAGGAAAAAAAAGAAAAAAAATAAAAGAAAAGAAAAAAAACAGTATTACCCATATAGGACGAAAGATATTGAAATATATATATATATATATATATATATATATATATATATATATATATATATATATAAAATAGTTTTCGGATATCCGAATATAATAGGTGGACCTTCTTCTTGTTTTCTTTTCGTTCATCAGTTTGGCCGGTCACCAAAGAATACGTTTCCGCGAGTTAGCCATAAATCGTTGTCTTTAAAAAAGGAATCCGGGATGAAGTTACCTTTAACTTTGGTAGTTGTGTGTGTGTGTGTGTATAGGAGTCGTACGTACGTATCGAAAAGCGTGCTTCCGACGGACTACCTACGATCCTCTGTTTCGCGCTCGTCCATGCTATGCTATGTGTACGCGCGCGCACACATACACACACACACACAAAACACGCGCGCGCAATATCGAGCGTTTAAAGATTCCACCAATTTAAACGGTGACGAGCTTACCGTCAGCCTTCAGTCTTTCTCGATTTCCTGAACCACGAGCATGTACTAGTTCCGACGATGTTGGAAAAAGAAAATGGAGGGAAGGAAAAGAGAAAAGGTCACGACGATTTTTTCACAATGATTTCTAACGTTAAACGCGAAGGAAAAATTTCGGTGATCCTGGTGAAATAAATAGTTTATCTACAACAATAACAACAACAACAACAACAATAAGAACAACAACAGCGAATAGCTACGACGACGAGAATAAAGAGGAGGGAGGGGGAGAAAGAGGAAGAAGGATAAAAAGAAAAGAAATAAAGAAAGAATAAAAAGGAAAAGTAATTCCAAGTGTCAAAGTTTACCCTTTTAATGCGCGTAGTGAAGAGAAAGCAATGCTACGAAAGTGGAGCCTCGACTCGAGAATGGTAGTTAAAAACGTGCTTAGTAAAATCAACGTAGAAAACGCGAGAGCGTGTTCCGTGTCGTTTTGAATAATTTCGTTATAGCCTTTTTAAAATACCTCCATCGTTATATTGTTGCGTCATAAGACGACAGAAATAAATTAGATTGCGCAAGGAGGACGTTAACGAAGGCGTGAATAAAAAATGATTGCGTCCGAGTTAAAAATTGAAGGAAAAAAGAAAAAAAAATAAACATAAGAAAGAAAATAAAACTGATGTTATTGTTCGTTCTATTTTTTTTTTTTTTTTTGTTTATAGAAGGCGATGGCGGCACAACAGCAACGTCAGACGGTAACATCCTCGGGGATATACAATCACGAGAAGCACATGGCGTCGAGTTCGCAGTCGAGTATAACGATAGCCTCGAAAGGTGTCACGTCTAAATCATCGATGATAAGCGCGGCCAATGCGGTGAATCAATTGATGAACGGCATGAGGCCAGCCGAGGACGAACTCCTTTCCCTGCCGTTGGACGATCTGGATTTGTTGTGTTCAAAGTCGAATCCGCAGGACGTTGATCGTGCGATTAATAAGTATTGCAGTTTCTTGGACAGTTTCGTCGAACGTTTGAAGGCGAACGAGGGAAAGAACGGTAAAGCGCCGTTGTTGTTGAACAGGGTTAACGAGATCATACGAAAGGCCTGGGCAGTACCAACGCACGGCCACGAACTCGGTTATACCCTTTGTAACACCCTTAGAACTAGAGGCGGATTGGATTTGTTGATGTCGAATTGCATCGCTAGCGATCACGAGTTACAGTTTTCCTCGGCGAGGTTGTTGGAACAGTGTTTGACGACCGAGAATCGTGCCCACGTGGTCGAGCACGGCCTTGAGAAGGTCGTCAACGTCGCCTGTGTATGCACGAAGAATGCCAATTCCGTGGATCATTCCAGAGTGGGTACTGGAATATTGGAACATCTGTTCAAGCACAGCGAGGGTACGTGCAGCGACGTCATCAGGCTTGGCGGTTTGGACGCGGTACTGTTCGAGTGTAGGAAGAACGACGTGGAGACTTTGAGGCATTGCGCCGGGGCATTGGCAAATTTGTCACTTTACGGCGGCGCTGAGAATCAGGAAGCTATGATCAAGAGGAAGGTACCTATGTGGTTGTTCCCGCTCGCCTTTCATAACGACGACAACATCAAGTATTACGCCTGCCTGGCGATCGCAGTTTTGGTGGCCAACAAGGAGATCGAGGCGGCCGTATTAAAGTCCGGCACGCTTGACCTGGTCGAACCGTTCGTAACGTCGCATAATCCGTACGAATTCGCTAAGTCGAATCTTGCTCACGCACATGGGCAAAGTAAAAATTGGTTGGAAAGATTGGTGCCGGTTTTGAGTTCGAAACGCGAGGAGGCAAGGAACCTCGCTGCTTTTCACTTTTGCATGGAGGCGGGTATTAAGAAACAACAGGGCAATACCGAGATATTCCGTGCTATTGGTGCGATCGAACCGTTGAAGAAGGTCGCCAGTTGTCCGAACGCTATCGCCTCGAAATATGCCGCTCAGGCGTTGCGTTTGATAGGCGAGGAAATACCCCATAAGCTAAGCCAACAGGTACCGCTATGGTCTACCGAGGATGTTAGGGAATGGGTAAAGCAAATAGGATTCGCCGAGTGCGCTGCGAATTTCGTCGATAGCAGGGTCGACGGCGATCTGTTGCTACAATTGACCGAGGAGAATCTCAAGGAGGACATTGGACTGACAAATGGGATCAGAAGGAGACGCTTTACCCGGGAGTTACAAAATTTGAAAAAGATGGCCGATTACAGTAGCAGGGATACGGGCAATTTGAACAGTTTCTTGCAATCGATAGGACAAGAATTTTCGATCTACACTTACAGTATGCTCAACGCTGGCGTTGACAAGGATTCGATTAGGAATCTATCCGAGGATCAACTGTTGACCGAGTGTGGTATAGCCAATAGTATACATCGTCTCAGGATATTGGACGCGATCAAGAATATGCAACACAATCAGTTCAGTTCTTGCGAGGACGAGTCGCCGGATAAATCCTTGGATGTGTTCGTTAGTTACAGGAGATCAAATGGTTCGCAATTGGCCAGCTTATTGAAGGTACATTTGCAGCTACGTGGATTTTCGGTCTTTATCGACGTCGAAAGGTTAGAGGCCGGTAAATTCGACAATAATTTGTTGCAAAGCATAAGACAGGCCAAACACTTCCTCCTTGTGCTAACGCCCAAGGCTTTAGAAAGGTGTATACAGGACAACGAGTGCAAAGACTGGGTCCATAGGGTAAGATTTCAATTCTTTTTCTTTTTTTTTCTTTTTTTTCTTTTTTAATACAAATCGCTTAAGAATTTCTTTTAATCGTTGTACAGTAATAGTTTTAACGTATCGTTTATCTTTCTTTTTTTTTGCATTCGTTTACAGGAAATTGTAGCTGCGTTACAATCGCAGTGTAACATCATTCCCATAATAGATAATTTTCAATGGCCTGAACCCGAAGATCTTCCTGAGGACATGCGAACGGTTTGTCACTTTAATGGCGTACGTTGGATTCACGATTATCAAGACGCTTGCGTAGACAAATTAGAAAGGTAAGTTTTGTCACGTGCACGTAAATAGGTGAATTTGGTATTGGGATTGGTTTTGTATTATGACAAAAAAAAACAGAAAAATTAACGAAACAAAAAAACGATATATATATATATATATATATATATATATATATATATATATATTCCTATTTTGTTGTTTTTTTTTTTGAAGGTTTATGCGAGGAGAAATTCCTGTAAGATCTGAACTGTCCGGTGGTATACCAAGGAGTATAGCGTCCAAGGACGTAACGGCACCTAGTACGCCAGGTAGCACAAATATTCGACAGGCACCGAATTATCAGCGAATGCACAGCAATGAAAGCAGAGGTAGCGATAAGGATTCAAACGGTGGGCGAGACTGACTAGACGGCCCGCCCACAGCTATTCCAAACAGGTATAAAAAAAAATATATATATATATATATATATCAAGAATCTCTCATTGCTTTTCATTATTTCTTTATTATACCAACGATGAATTTATACGAAAGATTATTTTGAAATACTAACAAACGACCTTTCATTTCTATTTTCTACAGCAGGGAATATGAATCGCGATAAGACAATCACGATTTAGGTTAGTTGGTGCAAAAGATATATATCTATGTATATATATATATATATAAATTTTTTTTTTCTTTTTCAAATTACATACATTTTATATATTAAGCTATGCACCATTGTGAATGAATCCTCGTACTACTCTCCACCACCACCCCCCCCCCATCCGTATGTTATGTTCGTCCGTATTGTCTCACGCTTGTAGGTTGCAATTTTAATGCATGTTCCTCCATGTAAATGAAGTTCGTTGTTCAAACGGTGGTCCGTCGTTTCGTCGGTAACGCGTATAAAAAAAAATGTTCGAGTAATAATTGTATCGATCGAATATCCCTCGGCCTTTGATTACGAATGTTATACTTGGATCTAGTGGCCTGTTGATATGATGGTAGTAATAGTGGTCTCCCGTTGATGTCACTTCCTTTATTTTTTATTTTATTTTTTTTTTTTTTAATTTATTTTTTTAACAAAGCTCGTACATTGCATCGTGCAATTGATGAATTTGACTTGAGATTATAAATGATGACGATGATGATGACAATATTGAATTCATGTTCATTGTTGGCTGTTGCTATTGTTCTTTCGATGCACAAACGTGTCAAAGTTTTATTGCCCCCCTCCCCCCATCTCCCCTTTATTTGCATTTTAAACGTCTTCTATTCTATTTATTCGGTAATTGTCTTTGTAAAAAAAAAAAAAAAAAAAAAAAATACCAATGTCGCTTAAACGTATCTCTTTCGAAATATAATAATAATAACGACTATCCGATAAATACTATGACACGTTATTAGGAATAATATTTGTACGTGAGCAAATGTGTATGCGTAAATCTTACATTTATTTATTCATTTGTTTATTTATTTATTTATTTGGATTTCTTTCTTTTTAAATGACAGATTTAGAAAATCGTCGAGTCCGTCCCGTTGGTTAATGGGTTTGCCGCCAACGTCACCCCGATTGAAATTCGTCCACACGCATCCAGGCGGGGGTGGAAGTAGTCCCGTACCACGCAGACCACCTCGTCATCCACCCTCCCCATCGACTCGATCCAAATCCTTAGAGCTATTGGATCAGGATCAGAATAAGAAGAAGAAGTCCGTCTTGCCAGTCGCCAAACCAGAACCCATCCCAAGGCCAAGATCCAAAAGTTTGGATGGCCTTTTGGACGAGGATAACGACGACGACGACGACGACGACGACGCAGTAGTAGTTTCACGCATAAAGACTGAAGAATTGTCCAAGAATAAAGAGGATAGTAACAACAATGACAATGGCGATCGCGATAAGAAAAATCCGTTTAGGTTTGATCGGACAATTAAAAAGGAAAATAACGAAACCTTTAAAGAAGACGATACGAACGGCGATGGCGGTGGTGATGAATCTTCGAACAAAATCGAACGATACGAACGAATACGATCGTCGTGTTTTAAGGAGGAAACAAGGGACGATAAAAAGAATCCATTGCCCGTACCACGTTCGAAGACTAAAGTATTATTATCGACTACGAATTCGCAATTGGAGGTATGCGGTGGTAAAGTGTCGTCGTCAATCGTCCTCAAGGAAGAAAGGAAGGAGAAATTGCCGTCATCCTCGTCATCAATGAAAAAGGAAGAAGAGGGAGAAGAGGATTCAACTTTGTCGTCGGCCAAACGAACCAACGGACGTACCAATAACGTTATTGACGATCGTGAAAACGAATCGTCGTCGCGTTTAACGGAACTGCGTGAGGATGAGGAGAAGAAGGAGAAGGAAGAGGAGGAGGAGGAGGAGGAGGTTGTCGTTACGACGAGTCGTTCTAACAAAATAAGGCAGCAAACCAACGCCATCGAGCATTGTGATAATAATAGTTTAGAACCGATAAAGGATAGATTAATGACTACGATGGTGAACGACAACAAATCGACGACGTTGCTCAAATCTAAGAGCTGTGGCGCGGGATTAGATGATGATACTAACAACGATAGTGTTTCGTCGAACGATTACAACAAAGCCGAGACGAAGGAACAAGGCTCGTTGCTATCATTGCCGGCTGGAGCAGAGCCAAAGAGAAAAAGAAATTTCATGGACAAGTGCGTTAACAAGGTGCGGTCTTTCATAAAGAGGTAAAATGATGATGATAATGATAATGATAATGATAATAATAATAATAATAATAATAATAATAATAATAATAACGACGACGACTATGATGATGATGATGATAATGATGATGATCATCCCGAACCTCTCGGAGGGAAAAAAATTGTGCACAAGTGATATAAAGACTTATTTTAAATAATTTTTACAATGTCCCTTTTCTTTTTTTCTTCTTCTTCTTCTTCTTCTTCTTTTCTCGAATTTCTTTTTTTATTTTAGTTGTTCTTTTCTCGTTGACACCACGCCCGACGTTGTATATTTTTATTCGTAATTCCATCAGAACGATTAGTTTTTGTCGAACGAGATTCATGTACGTGTACAAAAAGAGATAGGGTGAGAGGGAGTGATAGAAAGAAAATGTGTTTAGAAATAAATAAAACGAAAAGAAAAGAAAGAAAGAAAGAAAGAAAGAAAGCGAGAGAGAAGAAGCAAAAGATATAAGGAAAAAAATATATATATATTTTTTTGTAAATACACGCGTTTGCTGGTGGAAATATGAATAAAATATGTTTCGAAGAGATGATAAAACTTTGTGTATAATGACAGACAGCATGAAAGTATAATGTTGTGCCTAATATTATATAATAATAATAATAATGTGTCTTCGTAGAAATCAGAGCGACCGTAGGGATTATCGATCTTTCTTATTTTAATGATGAAATAGAGAGAAAGAGTGAGATGATCTATCTGTCGGTCCGCTTTATTTCAGGTGCCTTTTTATATTTCATTAATGAATTGTATTATAAAACACTTAAAAATGTAATTAGAATAATATTTTAATTTGTAATACTATTTTCTATAGACAGTTCTATATCTTATTTCTTTTCTTTTCTTTTCTTTCTTTCTTTCTTTTTCTTTTTCTCGATTATCAACCTGTACACACTCCTCTATAGCGAGAGCGATATTATAAATATTAAAGGTTGTTTTAAAAATGCAGCTAACTCTGAAAATAAAGGTGACAAATTTAACGGTAGTTATGAATATTTTATTATTATTTGACAAAGTATTTCTTTCTTTCTTTTTTTTTTTTTTATATAAGTTTTATATTTTACAGGCAATCCAATTGAAAAATATATATTCTTCGTATAAAGTTTTCCGTGTATGTTTTTAAGGATGCACTTATGCATCGCGTATAATTTACCAAAGTTATGTCAAGTCAAACGCGACTTCAATCACAATATTACATATATCTATCTCTCCAATGTTTTATCCAATAAATTTGATTGAAATCTTTCGTTTAATTATAATCTGATATCAATTATAAATAGATAGATAGATAAATTTTTTATTCCTTCCCTTAGGGTTTCCAAGGCTTCCATCTAAATAATTTTTTTTTTTTTTTTTCTATCTTAAATTCTAACTTATCATCCACTTCTCCCGTTCTTAGAGTAAGATCTATCTTACAAACAAATACTGTCCTTCTATTGTTCATTCACTCTTTCACAGTCTCATTTATGCTGTATGATATTAATGATAATTACATTAAAAAAATATATTTTATAGTTTTTAATTTTTAGATATTAAGATATAAATTTAATAAATAATAAATATTAATTTACTACGAATATAAAGTTATAAATTTTCTAATATGAATTATCAAATTGACGTATAAATATTATAGAAAAATACTTCTATTTACATTGTATCCTATCGACAAAAGCAGCGTAAATACTCGAAGTAACAAAGTTAAGTGAAACATTCTGTACACACACACACACACACACACACACACACACACACACACACACACACACACACACACACACACACACACACACACACACACACACACACACACACACACACACACACACACACACACACACACACACACACACACACCCCATACATATATATATATATATATATATATATATATGTTGTATATCATAGTTACAAATTTGCATATTTACATATGTACATTATATACATGAATTTTTACATAATTATTGAAAGATATTTTATCTCTCATGACTTTAAGAGCATCTTTCTGAATGTCTTGATTTTTTTAAATTTCTTCTTTGACTTATTTTCTTTAGATTTATTTTCGCTTAGATCCGTTGGATTTATTGTAATATTTAATGTACTTAAATTATCAAGAGATGGCAAATAAGGAATAGTTCCTTCATGGCTTTGTTCTTTAGTTTCTTGTTTTAATTTTAATTTTTTCCTTGTCCATTCTAATAAACCAATATGTCTCTCCTTTTCCAAATTAGAAGCATTCAAATTTTCTGTACTCTTTGTTAATTTTTCTTGGGTGACTGAGGTTAAATTTTGTACATTTTGTACACTCCCGTACAATTTTTCAGGTGGAACAATTTCAATATCCGGTAGACTCTTAGAATAATCAATCTTATCTTTCGGTAACACATTATCCTGAATGTCTTTCGGTTGTTGCACCTTTGTATTTCCATTATGTAATCTATTTGAAACCTGAATGGAATCTCTTAATCGTCCCCAAAAATCATATAAACTGGCTCGAGTATAATCAAGAATAAACATATAACTAAGTTGAGGCGGTAATACACACTTCTTGTATAAACATGGTATGATTTTTCTCTGACGCTTATCTGTGGGGGGAGGTAAGATTTATGAATATCAGAATATATAAAACACTTTCATATAAATATATATACATATTGTAACTTTTGATACCTACCAATGCTAATGGCTTGAGCATAATTCAAGAAAAACTCGTTTGCGGAACTCTTAAGAAAATTAGGAGATACTATTATGATCATTCTATTACAACGCTCTGATATAAGAGTCATCACGGCCTCATGTTCGAAATTAATACCTCCTATTAAATCTCGATCCTTTATACAAAGCTAAAAACATTTCACGTGAAAGATTATAATATTATTTTATATTGTGTTATATTATGTTATATTATTACTGGATCGTTCTTACTTTTATATTGAATTTTTCAAGCTTATCTATCATTTCATTTGCGAAGTCAACATCTTCATCCGCATACAATACAAAAGCGTCATATCTCTGATTTTCTAAACCTTGTCTAATTCTATATAGATCATCTGTAAAATATAAAAGAAACGATAAGATAATACATTGTAAAACAGATGGAATATAATCTTAACACTAACCTACTGTTAATACTTTAGCATCGACACTCTCCTCGATCGCTTCAACTGTTATTTGAGAATTTTCCAGAGATCTTAAATATTTCTCAGTATCCTCATCTGTAATATAGAATATTTTTTATTGATATTTTAAATGAGATTTTATACGTCACATTGTACTTATCGCATAATATTAATACAAATCGTACGGGCACATTAGTACAAATTGGTATAAGATTGATACAGTCACAATGTAAGTATAAATACAGCATGAAAATTACTAACCGATATATCGTTGAGTATCATCAATAATATCCCATCTTTCTAACGTAGATAGCATATGTAGCAAGTTTGCAATATCATCATTACTTTTTCTTTTTATAACAGTGTTTAGAATAAACATAGTTGGATCTGTATGAGACGATACCAAAGGCATAAGCTCACCTTCTATATTTGCTAAATGTGCTAGACCTCTCCAATCTCTGTAAAGCAACAATGACATATAGTCAATAATATTTACTACGTTAAAAAAAAAAAATCTGGTAAAATATTCCTCCATTGTTCTTACAAAACGAAAAACGAAGTTATAATAAAATAAATATTACCTGGGTAAACCATTATCGCATGGTAGAAATTTTGTAGGATTTAATAGGTTAGAAATGGTATTTCTAGTTCTCATCGATAGGGCCGTTAATGGTATCGTTGATAAATCCATCGTTATAGTGATTAAGTTTTCGTTCACTTGTAGATAAAAAAAAAAACAACAATATATTATATTGTGTTTAATTCAGATAGTTATATTCGACTTTACTCCCATTGCGACTTTGCATACGCACGTCACTTCCCGTATCACGTGCACAAGTTATGTCGCAAAATCTGTCGATTCGTTTCTAATCTAACCTAATCTCAACCACATTACTTTTTTCACTCGCATTATAATCCTTTTTTTCTCATAATCTAATAATGATGAACTTAAGTAATAATTATCATTAAAAGAAAAAAAATGTAAAAGGAGATAAACGTATATGTTTTTACAATAACTTGTGCGTTATTCACAGAGGCTATAAACTCTTATGGACCTTTTTGTGTCAGTGTTCGCAGCGCACTCTCTGATTCATATGCTCATAGAAAAGAACTAACCTTCGATGTATTGCCCGCCATATTGCATCTCCCATATTGCATCTCCCATATTGCATCTCCCATATTGCATCTCCCATATTGCATCTCCAATATTGCATCTCCAATATTGCATTACCCATCGTTCTGCATACGTTGCACGACGTTGTCAATATTTCAAAATATTAATGCCCAATTCTTCTTAAGAATGTATTACTTGAAATATATAAATCTGTCATCTGAAACACTTTTGTAAAATTAAAAAAAAAAAAAGTATATATTTCCTTTTCTATTCGTCTCTCCTAACGGATAATTTTGTTCATTTTTTAATGCAATCTTTAATAATTTCTCTGATTATAATTAATTGATATATTATTATTATCATTATTATTATTATTAATAATTATTATTATTAATAGTATTATTATGATTATAATTATTATTATTTGTATTATTATAGCTGTATAAATGTTGTCAAAATGACTGTACCTGTCATTATTATTAGATCGTCAAGGATGAAATTTGTAGTTAATAATGCCCAATAGTACTTTTTTATTTTCCCCTACAAATTTGATCCCTTGACGACTCTATATAGTTCTGTATAACGCATACCACATATAGAAATAATGCTCAATGTGACCACTACGTGTCGCATTATACTCGATACCATTTGACGACACGAGGAGGCTTATTTAAACGATTTCAAACGTTGAACGTTATCGCTTCTCGGCCTATGGCTAAGATCAAAGTGTAGTATCTGTTCTTATCAGCTTAATATCTGATACGCTGCTCATAGAGCAGCCAGAATATTAGCTAGATTTTTGGAACTTGGCGGAAGGCCGGGGCTTGCTCCGCCTCTGCCGGGGGTTGAGCCGGTATTGCAGTACCACCGGATTCAGCCCGTCATAATTACAATTGAAAACAAAAATTTCTCCCCCAAAAAGAACTAATTCCTTTCCCATAAAAAATGTATTTATTACGAGTTAATACACATTAATAATTATATACATTTTTGGTTCACCTCTTTGAGAGAAAATCCAAAAAGGAGCAGCCAACACCTCTCTTTGAATCTTTAACCTCACTTTGTATTATCACGTTTATGAATTGTTATGAACATTTTATAACGAAAAAATCCACAGTTGTGATGAGGACTGATGGTGGGGGATTCCTCGAGAAAAAATATTTAAAGAAATATTTACTATTTATTTATTAATTTATTCTAAATATTTTTAGGAATTTGAAGTTAAAAAAACACTTGAAATCAGGAGAAGAAGAATCGGTTAGTAGGGGTAGTAGTAGTTGTGTTACATCATATAAAAAAAAAAGTAAAGGATACGAAGATATTGATCGGAGAGAGAAAACTTGGCTCGCGATCAAATGGAGCCACGTTCCTTCCAGGGAGAGATGGTACGTATTAAAAAAAAGGATTTTTGTTATCACCCTGCCAACTTATTCGATATGTTTTCAATTAAAGTCTCTGTTTATTTGTTGGCTTCGTTTCTCAATTTGTTGTCGACTTATTTCGCGGCACTCAAAACATTATTATTATTATACAAAAAAAAACAAATTATTTTGCAATAGTAATAGAAAATAAAATACTTTCACATGACACATATATACTTCGATTTATTAGGGCGTCCCCTAAGTTTCTTCCGTATCGTGTATTCATTTCGCATCAAAAAAGAAGAAACTTATGGTACACCCTGATATTACTTAATGTAGTAATTATTCTTAATTTAAATTTTTAACTTTTATTTTTTATTTGATATTATTATTCCTCAAACAAAAAATCTCATGCTGCTCCATTCGAACAATTAATAAATTCGCTCTATTATTTTAACATTCATTTAAACGATGCATAATTTCTTTATATAAACTAAATACATTTGCAGCAGGTACTCGAGGATTCTCATTGGAAGAACGCATTCATCTGTGAGAACCTGTTAGTATCTTCGCGAGATGAGGACCAATCAGAGAACGATAACCAAGGACCAATCAACAAGCAAGATAGAAAAATAAAGAGGATGCCTTCGTCTCACGTTCTCAACGTTTTTTTTTGTCTTTCAGAACACAATATATATATATATATACACACGATATTTCTTCATATATTTTGAATTAAGGTAAATATATAAAGTAATACATACAATAGGAAACATCGATTTATATATCGTTATTCGTTGAAAGATTCTACGCTCGGTAAAACGTTCGTTGATAACCAAAATAAATTTGCAACAATCGAATTTTATATTATCCTTCTTACCGTTTCAATTATTTTTATTTTATTTATTTTATTATATTTTTCTATTCTCGTAGGAACAAAAGGGACTATCTCTCGTCTTATTAGAGAGATTAATCGATATCACGTTCGTTCGTTCGGAGGTTGATATTTATTTAAATTCGTTTAATAGAATTTCTAAATTGATTCGCAAGTAGAACGTCGATGGCGCTGCATCTCACTTCCCACTTGTACGCGTGAGACCTAGTTGTCATCTATCTCCGATTTTCCGTTAATCGCGAATTGAGTACCAAAGAGAATCTCGTCGCGCCGTTTCGACGTGATATAGAACGGCAGTGAAATAAATGTGATATCGTTCTATAAATGGGATGTGCCAACGAAATAATACGTAGAAATAATCTGAAGTGTTGAATAAGGTGAGGACACATTTTTATCGACGAACCCGAACGTAGTACAGTCAACGTGATTGAGGTTAACCACCGAGCGAACGAAACTCGTTTCTTTTTTTTTTCTTTTCTTTTCTTTTCAATATGCTCCCTCCTTGTCCTTTATTATTAAAAAAAGAACAACAAAAAAGCAAGAAAGAAAGAAATTTAAAAAAAGAAAAAATATCCAAATTTCGTACATCACGATTGACGAGATAATATGTCAAGTACCGTCGTTAATTTTCAATATTAATTATTAATTTCGATGGCATGTTCTTGACGTCATTAGGAAATTGATACGAACCAACATCGCTTTAGATCAGTGATACATATTTACGTGTACTTGTGTGTTGTGTGTGGTGTGTGTGAGAGAAAGAGAGTGGGAGGGAAAGAGGGAGAGGAGTAAGAAAAAAAAAAGAGAGCGTGCGAGAGTGTATGCGTGTGTGCTTACATGTGTACATGGTCGTTATTCAATATATTGAAAAATATTATTGCATTTGAAAAGAATATCCGTAACGTTTCGTAATTTTGCCTAATCGCCGAGGTTATTACTCAGCCTTCTGAATTTAGAAATAACGTTCTATATATCGTGCGTTCTCTCTCCTCTCGTAAATATTGAAATTGTATATGTGCGTCATCTTTCGGTAAAAGAAAAAAAAAAGAAAAGAAAGAAATAAAAAGGAACGTGTACAATATGACGAATTACATCGTCGGTAATAGTAATACTTTTGGCGGCAAAATTTAAATACTCGTTACGTACGTTATTAATGACATTCATTCGTGAATAATGTATATATATTATTGTATCCATGATAAAATCAAATCGATTGGTAAAACGTGTGTTATATTTCAGTGTGTTATATCAAAGAGAATAAGTGTAGGAAAAAAAAAGGAAAGAAAAGAAAAAAGAAAAAGAAATCGAAATCAAAATGACGGAAGCAAAGCCATCGGGAATAAGACCACCTTCGAAAATAGGCAGACCGTGTTGTACTCTACCACCAAGAGCAGCTATTCCACCAGCATCACCAAAAGCATCATCAGGCAGTAAGTTCAATGAAAGAAAGAAATTTTTCTTTTTGCATGATTATGTTGTCGTCGTCCTCTGTCTCTGTGTGTGTGTGTGTATGTGCGTGGTGGTATTTTTTTCGTTGACGAGAAGGGTGCGCGTACACGTTTATATTTTTTCAATCTACCATAGTCGTTACCTTTTGTTTCTACGTCGCCATATTTTATAAGAAATATTATTTTTCTATTGGAATATATATATATATATATATATATATATATTTATTATATATACCCGTAGAAAATTAAATATTATAATCAGTAATATAGTTTCAAAAAATTAGAATTATACTTAAGAAAAAAAAAGAAAAGTTGCCAAGCTGCATGTTGGTGTGTTTGTATATATATATATATATTATATATGTGTGTGTTGTGTATTATATACGTTCTCATAAATATACATAGTGATCTATATAAAAAAAATTATAGATCATATATATATATATATATATATATATATATATATATACATACATACACACATGCCCGCGAGCGATGTAATGTGAAACTGCAGTTACTTTATAATCAAAATACATAAAAGTAGTTATGAGCATATACAGGATCGTTCGTTCCGATGAATTATTATAACTCGTATCCATATAATATCGCTTTTGTCAGTCTCCATTTACAAGGTAACGAGAACAGATCACCAATCTGCTACGTCACCTTACGCACGAGAATACGATACACGCGCGCGCGCGCGCGCGCTTATGAGACCCTGAAACGAACCTGAACGGCGGGACGCTCTTACGAGTTTGTACACGCGAGCTTCTTGCAAGTCGTTCTTCCACCTTTCAACGCGACGCACCATCTCGACTGAATAAGGCAGAGAGGCCTCCTCTATAATATCGACTCCTGATCGATCGATTTTACTGCAAGTACGATTTTCATTCTGGCGAAAAGTTTTGTTAAGCGACGAAGTACAAGTTTTCGTTTTGTTTATTTTATTTTATTTTATTATCTATTTATTATCTATTTATTTATTAATTTTTTTTTGTTTTGATAGAAATGTGTTCAATTATCTTTTATATACATGCATATAGTGACAACATTGTTTATTTTATTTTATTTTTTATTTTTTATTTCTTATTTTTGTTTCTATATAGTTGTTTGTTAAAATACCTTCATACTCGAATAAAATCCAGAAACTTAATGTAATACTATTTTCAATCGGTCATCGAAACGAATTACAAAGTTTTATCGAAAGTGAGGGTGTATTCGTTTGCATATTTCTTTTTTCGTTTTCCTTTCTTTATTCTCTTCTTTTTTTTTTGGGAGTAGAGGGTGGGTGGGGTGGGTGGTGGGCGAAGGGTGTACGATCTGAAAGTGATGTAGTTATCGATTTTCTTCCAAATTTCTATGTTTAAATCTATCCTCGATATATTGTTACGATTATTTCGAAATATCGTTTGAAAAATCATCGTAATTCGTCTTGGTAATATTTCAGGACGAATATATTTTTCAATCTTTTTTTTTTTTTTTCACATACACTTTCTTTCATACCTAATCGTACTAATATACGTGTCCGTTGTAATTCTTTCGAACCAATCGTATATTACAAAGCACGAATAATTCCAACTCTATGTAATCATCTTAAATTAACAACAGAAAAGAATAAAAAATAAGAATAAACTTAATACTACTTTTCAATTATTAATTAAGACAAACCTTATCGATTTTAAATGAAAAAGAAAAACAAATAATAATAATAATAATAATATTAATAATAATAATAATAATAATAATAAAAATAAATTAATACTTCTTTCTAATTACCAATTAAAATAAGTCTTATCGATCCTACAGATCCAAGCTTCAAATTAAAATAATAATAACAATGATAACAACAATAACAATAAATTAACAATTCTTCTTAATTATCAATTGAAACAAACCCCCCATCGATCTTACACATCGAAACCATAAATTAAAACAACAATAATAATAACAATAATAATAATAACAACAACAACAACAATAATATAATAATGAATAATAATGTAATAAAAATAATCAGGATCTCGATTTTCAGGACGTAACTAAAGAAAAAAAAAAAACAAAAAAAACAAAAATAAAGAAAACAAAAAGATATATAACAAACACTTTAAATGATTTAATAAAACAAACAAGAAAAAAATATAAAGAAATCCGATAAAAAGAATGAAATAAAAATAAAAATATTCCTTCGTTGTTTGCGATATATATATATATATATATATATATATATATATATATATATATATATATATATATATATATATATATAACAGGACGAAGATGGTCATTTTGTTAGGGGTAGGGTGGGGGGTGGGGAAGTTAGGAGAGGCAAGATTTGCGAGACTTTAACGATTGTATGCAAGATACGTGTTAAGAAGTCGAAGCGGTTGCATCGAGGGCACGTATCTCGCCTTATTCGATCGTGTCCAGCGGTTTCCTTAACCGAGAATCACACATGTCCAAGTAGGTAAAGCCTAAGGGGCGAAGAAGCAAATGAAGAATGAATAAACTAACGAATACACACACACACACACTCTCTTTTTCTCGATCATGACGCATACATAAATACGTATATGCACGTGCTTATGCAATCCTACTGTTCATTATACGTTTTCACATTGTAGTTTCGATTTCGAAGCGTTCGTTTCATCTTTCTCGATCTTTATTTATTTGTTTTTTCTTTTTTTTTTTTTTTTTTAATTTTTTTTCCTCTTCGTCGTTGTTCTCTATCTCTCTTTCTTTCTTTTTCTTTTTTTATTATCCTATCTTCGTTTATTTCTCAGGATCTCGAAATGGACCCTATTCTCTCTCTCTCTCTCTCTCTCTCTCTCTCTCTCTCTCTCTTTCTCTCTATCCACCTCTCTCATCCATCGTTCGGCTCGTATTTCGCAATGCGATAGGGAAACTCAAGGCAATGATAAAATTCATTTTCCATTTTATTCTATCTAACCGGATCGATATCGATCGATTTTATTCGTTCTTTTTATTCCTTGATATTATATATATATAGTTTTGCTTTTTTGTTTTGTTTTTTTTTCCTCTCTCTCTTTCTACTTTATTTGCTCACTCGTAACGCTACGTGAACATACTCCTTTCACCGTCACAATTCGTTAGATATTCGTCTTCCTTTAATTTGATGCTTAAGACGAGAAACTTTTATTTAAAAAAAAAAAAAAAAAAAAAAAAACAAAGAGAGATTAATAAAAGCTGTGATTCTTCTTATCTTTACTTTTGTTTGAGTATACATTTATATAGAAATGAGAAATAAATAAAAATAAAAAAAAATCGAAATTAAAAGATGACAGAAGATCAGCCGTTACTTTTTAATATAAATAACGCACGAGTTGATAAAATAAATGATTAAAAAAAAAAAGAAGAAGAAGAAGGAAGAAAGAAAAATCGTCGACGATGATCCTCCGAATTTCAAATAATTGTCTCGAAATAATTGAATCGATCGACCGTACTACACGTGACGCAATCAAAGCTCTCCATGAGTTTTTTACGGTAACCATGACACCATCGTCTAAATATGGCAAGATTAACGGTTTATTACCGTGTCCTACCTGTTTATTCGTCGTTTTAAGTCTTCTTTAATATCTATACAAGTGTTAACGCATTACGAAGCCGGTTTTGCAATCGTTACTGACATTCCCTCTAAGATCGTTTTCGATATTTATAAAAAATATAAAAACAAAAAAGTTCCCTTTTTCATTTTACATTTTAACAATTACCATCTCTCTCTCTCTCTCTCTCTCTCTCTCTCTCTCTCTATCTATTTATCTATCTCTATCTCTATCTCTCATTAAACATGATTTCTAATACTTAATAAATATGTTATCATATATATACAATATCATTGTTATCATTATCATTATCATCATCATTATCATCATCATTATCACTATTTAGTGAGAGATAAGTATCAATCATCTTTTACTCTTTCTGCAATATCACAAAACAGAGATAAAATTTATTTTTGAAAGGAAACCGACGAAAAAAAAAACAAAAAAGAAGAAGAAGAAATAAAAAGTTAACTAATGTCATCAAATCATTTTCATTAGAACGAACATACGTAAATACTACTGGGCAAACGTCATCGTTCATTTCTAAGAAGTCTCGATCACGAAATAAGAAAATCGTTGTCAGTATTGCCAAGTTGTTGAGATTCTCGAGTATACATCATCGTGTGTGTTTATCCGCTCGTAATCGTGAAATAATCTCGTTGAACATAAGCGCCTGCCCACGCAAAAGTGCGCCTATTCGATTTCTCTACGACGATTTATAATAGATCCGAGATATTATACTATTACATTTTGTTGATACACCCACGAACGCTCATTAATAATTAATTCAATCATCTCGAATCGCGTTACGGATCGGCGATTCCTTTTCTAGAATTTTTTCTTTACTTTTTTTTTTTTTTTTTTTTTTGTAAAATACAAGTTTTGCAAAACGCTAGAGAGAGAGAAAGAAAAAATTGTCGCTCTTCCTCTACGATATATATATATATATATATATTAGAATTTACGATTAGTTCGATACATTCGATTCGTACTTCAATCTTCTTTATTTCTTCTCTAGCTTTATTTGCTATGAAAGAAAAAAAACAACAAAAACGAATTAAATAAATAAAAATAAAAAAAGAAAGAAGATCGCGATTCTCATCGTCGTTAAATAATCTTAAATAAATTAAGACGAATGATCTTGAATTAAAAATAATCTTAATAACAAATTATCTTTTACGAAATTCATATCTCGATCGTTCTCAATAAAAACACGCACACACGCGCATACATTATATAATTGTTATTACAATTATTAATTTCGAATCGTGCAATAATGATCGACGTTATAAATCATTTGTCGTTATTATATAAAACACAAACGATATATCATTGTGATGTTTTGTATGGCGCGACAGGAAATGTAAATAGTAAACAACACATTGTATTCCATTCGCATTGCAATATTGCAACGTGTTAAATGGTTATACGGTCTCGGTCTATTAAACGTACGTCTTAAATTAATCGTAGATCGAATCGATCATGGGATAATCCCCCCTACTCCCTCCCATCCCCTTCGCCACCACCAACACCACCACCACCACTACCACTATCACCATCGTTTCACTTCCTCACTACCCCACCCCTCGCGTTGTTCATACAAGCATAGAAAAAGATCGTTATTGTCGAAGAGATCCTTTTATATAACGATAGTCGTATAAGGATTCTCGTGCCCGTTCAATTTCCGTTGTGGATTCGTTTATGTGACAATTAACGAAGAGGGAATCAAATGCGATTGGCATATCGAGAAGCGATTAGATCGATTAGAAAGATAATTATTGCCGATTGGTTGATCAACTCTTAAATGTATGTTATTTTTAAATTATACATACATACATACATATACATATACATATATATATATATATATATATATATATATATATATATATATATATATATATATGTATACACACATGCACATTAATATTTAATTTAGTTTTTCTATTAAATTTCACGAAAGTAAAAAAATTGTAAAGTAAAAAAAAATGTAAATGTCATGAAAGTAAAAAAATGTAATACATGTAATAATAATAATAATAATAATAATAATAATAATAATAATAATAATAATAATAATAATAATAATAATAATAATAATAATAATAATAATAATAATAATAATAATAATAATAATAATAATAATAATAATAATAATAATAATAATAATAATAATAATAATAATAATAATAATAATAATAATAATAATAATAATAATAATAATAATAATAATAATAATAATAATAATAATAATAATAATAATAATAATAATAATAATAATAATAATAATAATAATAATAATAATAATAATAATAATAATAATAATAATAATAATAATAATAATAATAATAATAATAATAATAATAATAATAATAATAATAATAATAATAATAATAATAATAATAATAATAATAATAATAATAATAATAATAATAATAATAATAATAATAATAATAATAATAATAATAATAATAATAATAATAATAATAATAATAATAATAATAATAATAATAATAATAATAATAAAATCATACATTTAAGGGTTCAAGAAAAAAAAAAGAAATGAATAAATTGATAAGGGGGATTGGAACAACATGTTATTTCCTGGGGAAGGGGGGGGGAATAATAATAATAAAAAAAAATAGGAAATATATCTTATCCTACGTTCGTTTTACTCTTTCGAATGCGTGCATGTAGTTTGTCGTTTTTAGTATGTTTTGCATTATTTTGCATGGCAACTACCAGACAGTATGGATCACCTCTGGGAAACGCATGGTCGTAAATTAAGCGAAGCTGGATTGCGCAGAGGATCAGGTAGGTGTTAGCTTCGCAGATTCTTTTTTTTTTGTTTTCCCCCTCTCTCTTTTCCGTACCACAATCGAAACGAATCGAATTTCCAAAAGCGCGTGCTTTTTTGTCGATGAGCGCGACGTCGAACGTTTTCAATTACATATTTTCCGATGTGAACTGTAAATCACTGCGCGCGGTTTCTTTTTATTTTATTTTATTTTATTTTATTTTCTTTTTATGGCGGCATGAGAAAATTTTGTACACCATTATTATTATCGTCATCATTATTATTATTATTATGATGCGTGAAATACGATAGTAAGCCTTCTTTTTTTTTTTTGTATTTTTACAACGATACCTTCGAAGTATAGCGGAAGAATGTGAACATCTTGAGATCAATATAAAGAAAGAAAGAAAAAAATAATAATAATAAAAAATAAATAAAAATAAAAAAAGATTAGATAAAGAAAGAAAATGATATCGAATTGAATCTTGTATAATAGATACTAGTGTCGTATTGACGGAGGACACGGACAGCTTCATAATAGGAGATCGAGTATGGGTTGGTGGGACGAAGCCTGGATCGATAGCTTACATCGGTGAAACACAATTTGCCCCAGGAGATTGGGCTGGGGTGGTACTCGACGAGCCCATAGGTAAGATCATTTAAAATTCAAGAAGAGAGAGAGAGAGAGAGATATATATATATAAAAAAAATAAAATGGAAGAAGAGAAAGAACAACAACGAGAAGTTGATGATGATAATGACGATGACGACGATGACGACGACGACGACGACGACGATTATGCCGATGATGACGACGATGATCAAACAAAAAAAAAAAAATTCAATTTAATTGGATACTTTAGGAAAGAACGACGGGTCAGTAGCTGGCTGTCGATATTTCCAATGCGAACCTAAACGTGGAATTTTCTCGCGCTTAACGAGATTGACCAGACAGCCTTTACCAGAAGCGTCATCGCCGATCCAAAGAACTCCTACAACGCCACCGGATAGTACTAGGGGAGGATGCTCAATCAAGTCAATTTCACCCTCATTGAGTAAGGATCGTTGCCAGAAATATTCGTCGCACGCCTGATATCTTCTTTTCTTCTTTTTTTTTTGCTTCCCTTTAATCCCCCGACTTTTGCATGGCGAAGCAGAACATAAATACGCGCGTGTGTACCATACCAACGAGATCATGACAATTTTGTTTAATAGGCAGATCCTAATTGTTGTTATTATTATTATTATTATTATTATTATTTTTCTTTTTTTTTTTCTTAATCAGTTACCTGGAATATTCGTTGATGATATTTCTTGTCGAAGTTGCTTATATATATATATATTATGTTTTTTTCTGACGCAAAGTTATATCTGTTACCCAGCATATTTATCGTAGAATAGTTTGTCGTAGTAGAATAGTTTTTTAATTAATTTCGATCTGAGACAATCAAATTGCTTTGCCATTTTGAAATTTGCCGTAGTCAATAGCAGATAGCAATAAAAGTTGATAGCAAATTCTGCTATATTGCGCTTCGTATTTTAATTTGTTAACAATTTATTTATATATATATATATATATATATATATATTTATATGTATATATATATATATATATATTTTGTAATGTCTTTTCTTTAAACAATTACTTTCGCATATCAATTTAAACGTATTTAACGTAAAGTTCGTTACTCTCCCCACCCCACCCGATCCCCTCTATCACCGACCCAACGTCCACACCCGTCCACGAGCCTGTTTCACGTTTGTCTGTGTTTTAATAAAATTGAATAAATATGTATTACGAATTTTGTCATGTATTATTTTAAATACATTGTTATGAGTAGATCGCACTGCTAAGCTAGTCCTTATAAAATATTTTGCATTGTATAATTTGTAGACGGTGTTATTTACTTGTTTGTTCGTTCGTTTATTTATTTATTCTTTTTTTTTTTTAACAAAAGGAAACAAAAGAAATTTTACCGTACCTATTTAATTCGTGTTTTGTGTGTGTGTATATATATATATATACATATATGTATCACCTAAAACAAATCTATACAGACACATCGACTACCAGCCTCTCGTCAACGGTCTCGCAAAGGGATTTGAAAATAGGTGAAAGGGTCATAGTATCTTCCAGTCAAGGCAGCAAAACGGGAGTACTGCGTTATCTGGGTGGAACGGAATTTGCACCTGGAGAATGGTGCGGCGTCGAATTGGATGATCCTCTTGGGAAAAACGATGGTTCTGTCGGTGATAAAAGGTCGGCAAACAATTCGATTAATCTTTATTTTCTCTCTCTCTCTCTCTCTCTCTCTCTCTCTCTCTCTTGCGATCATTTGCTCGTACATATGCGTATGTATGCGTGTGCGTGTGCTTATGCTTGTGCGTGCGTGCGTGCGTGTGTACAGTTCCTTTTTATTTTCATTTTATTTTATCTTTTATCTTTTATCTTACAAGTTCCTTCAATGCTTCTTCGATCAATAAATTTCTCTATTCAATTATCTATTCGAAGATATAAAATTATTATACGTATATATATATATATATTTTTTTTTTTTTGTTATCAATTTGAATCGATTTCAAACAAATCGGTCCGTCTCGATCGATAAGAGTTTTAGAATTTTAACAGGTCGCTTATTATCAGACGAACTACGCCAATCATATTCATTTTGTACGTACCGTTGTCTTTTTGTTTATTTATTTATTTTATTTCTTTATTTCTGTTCTTTTTTTTTATTTTGGAGAACGAGTAAATAATTATAAATAAATAAATAAATAATAAATAATAAATAAATTATATGAAATAAAAAAAATTATAATAAATAAATAAATAAATAAAGAAGAGGAGAGAAGAGACGCTAGAACGAAATGACTATGTGTGTGTATATTCATATATATATATATCTATATATATATATATATATATATATAATATATTTGAACGTATAGGTACTTCGAGTGTCGACCAAAATACGGCCTGTTTGCGCCAGCTCACAAGGTCAGTAGGTCACCTACGAGCAAAAGAACATCCTGCGTGATTCACAAGCCGTCCGGTGCCGCTCTTAACTCGACCTTGAAGAGGACAAATTCCCGAGAATCATTAGTCTCGATTTCCAGTGTTAACAGCAGTATAGCTGGCTCGAGAATTGCTACGGGCGCTACGAGGGTAAGATTCAAGATGCCAGAGTGAGGTTCGTCGGGCGGGGGTTGTTAGGGGGGGAGGCTTTGAGGGTTGTTAGGGGTTGGGAGGAAGAGAGAGAGGGGGGGAGAGAAAAATCCGAAACGAAAAAAAGAAATAAAAAAACAAATATAAAAACATTGAAAAGAGAAAACAGAAAAAAAAAATACGAAACACCCCCGAGACGAAAGGTTCGAAAAAGAGGGAGGAAGTATGATGATGATGCGCCGCTTTTGCACGACATACCTTGCCATGGCAAATCAAAACAAAAGATGCTCTTGCCTTATATTCTTATCATTAGTATTATTATTCTAGCCTATCTCCCACCCCCCCCTCTTTTTATTTTATTTTATTTTATTTCATTTTATTCTAGCTTGCTAAGAATCTTCGACCACCTTACTATTAGTACTACTACTACTATATCCGTCCTTATACCTCTTATTGTTACTTGAAATTGCTATTTACTAGTCGTGTTATGTTAGTTATTGTATGTCATCCCGAAATAGTGGTTTAATTATTGTTCATTTCGTTTTTTGTCGAATGACACCGTCCATTATCTACGCGCAAATATTTTTTTCTTTTCCTACATTCTACATTCTAATTCATTTGAAGTTATATATATATATATATATATATATATATATATATATATATGTTGTGAATATATTTAAAAGAAAAAAAAGTAAAGTAATGATTGTATGGGGGAAGGGAAGAAGGAAAAGAAAAATTTTTAAGCGCATCGACGACCGTTATCTCGACAAAATACGAATCCCATACTCACCCCCACCCCTATTTTTTTTTAGTCGTACTAACGATAATAATAGAATTTTAATCGTCGATTTATTATTCCATGCTACTCCTCTCCCACGGCCCCTCAATTTTTTGTTTTTGTTTTGTTTCGACTTAGAAGAGTTTTATGTTTTGTCCGAAGTGCATGATTGAATTTTTGTTGCATACGATATTCCAGCGGCCTGGTATGCGCACGTCGACACCTATTCAAAGTTCACTGCAGGTGAGATAATACGATTAGTAGATTATTAACGACATGTAAATGGGAATGATATTAGTTTTAAGAGAAAAGAAAGAAAAAAGAAAGAAAGGAAGGAAAAAATGAAAAAAAAAAAAATTATATACCAATCTAATCCAAGAATTAGAAGAAAATATAGGGTTAGAAGATCGTAGAATGAATGAAGTTAGTCGAAGAGCGCCTTTAATGTGTGATAATAATCTTAAAGCTTTAATCGTTTGTGCTCGAATTATGTTCTAAAACATAATTGGATACCGTAGCGATGTTAGATGCTGCCTTTATTATTCATGTATATTTTATTGAAAGACATAATACACGTTTATTGTATTTATTATTTATTCATTGTAGAGACCGTAGTTGAATATATTTTATATAGAGCTGTTGTAGTGTATAGGTTTTATTACGTATTCGTAGAAAAAAAAAAAAAAAAAAAGAAAAAATAGATTGTCCGAATGATCTTAAAGAAAGAGAGAGAGAGATAGAGAGGGAGAGACGAACAAAAAAAAAAATAACGAATTAGAAACTCCATTTAGAAAGATATTTGTACATATTTGTCGTATGATAACCTTTGTCAATAAAATCCTATCGGCTTCTTTTCACTTTCCTTTTTTCAATCCTCGATAGAATGAAATTTTGTCGATAGGTGAGTATGCTGCGTTTTCTTATTTTTTTGTTTGTTTGTTTGTTTTGTTTTCTTCCTTTTTCTTTTTATTCTCCCCTCTCCTCCCCCCTCTCCCCTAATAAGAAATTCAAGGAATGCATTTCGTTACATCCGAACGCGTACATCTGTCCGATTTATAAAAACACTTCATTAGACGTACTCGCGATGATTAAAGAATACTATTATTATTATTATTATTATTATTATTATTATTATTATTATTATTATTATTATTATTATTATTATTATTATTATTATTATTATTATTATTATTATTATTATTATTATTATTATTATTATTATTATTATTATTATTATTATTATTATTATTATTATTATTATTATTATTATTATTATTATTATTATTATTATTATTATTATTATTATTATTATTATTATTATTATTATTATTATTATTATTATTATTATTATTATTATTATTATTATTATTATTATTATTATTATTATTATTATTATTATTATTATTATTATTATTATTATTATTATTATTATTATTATTATTATTATTATTATGCTTATACGCGTGTACACACAGATATGCATTACGGCTATTGTGTCTTTTATGTATTAGTACGAAACCGGTTGTTTAGTAGTACAAGGATTTGTCAATGACGAAGGATGGCTACGAGTTTAGATACGATTAGATAAAGCTAGACGATCTCTCTCTCTCTCCCTCTTTCTGTTTCTTTCGAAAGAGAGAGAGAGAGAGAGAGAATGAATGTAATAGTTGTTACGTAAACTTATGTCCGTATCAAACGTAAACATTGGACTAGCATTTTAACGAGATTAGAATGAGAACAATGCTTATTAATGAGAACCTAATCTAAATAGATGTTAATGATTGAAAATGAAGGATGTGGTTTTTTCCATATTAATCTCGTACGTACATAAAGATACTTAGAAATGTATTAACGAAAAGTCAAATTGCAAAACAATAACAACTACAACCAACGACGACAACAACGTGCTGGTGTCACGTACGCATGAAATATCATTTAAATTCAACGTTAGGTTTCTATCGTGATATTTATTTACTAACGAACGTTCGTGGAATATTAAAATTGTCGAACGTAGTTTTTCGATAATTACGATCGATTAAAGAAAAAGATATGTTCGTGTTCGATTACGTTCGTTTCTTTTTTCTTTCTTTTTGTGTGTGCGCGTGTGCGCGTCTTGTTGCTTTCCCTTTCGATCGATCGCGTCCTTTTTTTTTTTTTTTTTTTTTAATTATTCGTCGTCCGATTGACTTGCGCTGGTTTTTTTCCCAGCCATTCCACCCCTTCCATCCCTCTTTTTATTTATTTGTTCGTTTATTCGTCTATTGATTTATTATTATTATTATTATTTTTGTTGGTTTTCGGTTCAAACAAAATATTCCATTTTAGGAAATGTTGAAGGAGAAACAACAGGAAATAGAATTTCTAAGAAGGGAACGAGATTTGGAAAGAGATCGTGTCACGAAGGCCGCCAATCAGGCTGATCAAGCGGAACAATCTGTAATCCTAATCAAACAAGAATATGATAAGGTAGAAAGGATCATCGTCATAATTTTTTAAATATAAATATATATATATATATATATATATATATATATATAAATATATATATATATATTTCGTGGTGTAAATAATACAAAACGAGGAAAAGGAAAGGAAAAGAAAAATGCATGTTAATTTATTTATTTGTTTATTTATTTATTTATTTATTTATTATTTTTTTTTTGTGAAGTATCGCGAGGAGACGCAAAAGACTGTGCTCAATGCAGAAACGGCGTTTAAAAAATTATTGGAAGAGAGGAATACGTTGGCGATGCAGTTGGAAGAGGAGAGAAGAAAGTGCGAGGACCTGCTCTTCCGTTTTGAGGAAGAATCCGTCAATAAAGACGATATACAGGTAAGTTTTCAACGTAAAAATTTCATTCCATTTGCTTAACGTATGAAAAAGGAAAAACAAAAGACAAAAAGAAATAAGGGGCAAAAAAATTGCAACAAATGCAGGACACAATTTGTGTGATCTTTTTTTTCAAAAGATTATTTATTTTACGAATAGTAATAATTATAAATATATTTATATATATATATATATATTTATTTATTTATTTATTAAAAAAAAAAAAAAAAAGATTCGTCGTTTGTAATAATTTTCGGCGAGTTGGTATTTTTTTTTTTTTTTAGTCTATTCCTTTATTTTATTTATCAAATTTTACGCAGAAATCGTTGATCGATCGTCCAAATAGAGATGCGTTTGAACGTTGAATCGTCAAAATATATAAAGAAATCGTATTTCCGTTTCGAATATTTTCCAAAAAAAAAAAACACGTGAGTATGTATACACGTATGTAAGCGCGATTTCATTATAAAATTCTTCTAATCATACATACATATCATCATACTCGTTAGAACGAATACAATTATTTTAAATTGAATGGTTATGGGATATTGAAAGGGCTTTTGGCGTGTAGAAATTTGACAGCTTTGTCGGGATTTAAATTACGGGTGTTGGGTTTGCAAATGGAGACACGACGCAAACAAAAATAATAATAATAATAAAAAAAAAAAGAAAAAAAGAAAAAGTAAGAAAATAAAAATAAAAAACGTAATGAAAAAGAAAAGGAAAAGGGGTGGGGGCGGGGGCGGGGGTAAGAAAGAGCTTGCGTGCTTTTTGACAAAATCCTATTTTAAAATCTTGTTAAGCGTCCAAAATTATTTTTTGCTTCCTTTGTAGGAAACGAAAGATCGTTCAATGCATCATTGGCTTTTAACACAGAATACTTATGATTTATTTTCAGAAAGAGAGAAGTGATCAAAGTGTGAGTATGCATCGGCAGCCATTTGAATCAGAAGAGGGGTTCATGCTGTGTCTCTGCACCGCTTGTATTATTGTCACTCTTGTCGTGTCCCATAGCATTCGAAATCATTTATAACGTGAAAATTCTCTCTCTCTCTCTCTCTCTCTCTCTCTCTCTCTCTCTCTTTCCATCTATCTATCTATCTATCACTTTCTATCTCTATCTTTATCATCGTTTAACTCGCGCGATTAAAATAACGCTTGAGTTCGTTACAATTAACGTTAATATTATACTTAAACAATTTTTGCGTTGACTCGCGGATTAAGAAAACAAAAAAAAAAAAAGAAAAAAAAACAATGGGAAAGAAGAAGAAGAAAAAGAAATTATTCAATGATGAAAAAAAAGAAAGGAAAAGAAAAATTCATCGAATCTCTTCTGTTTGATAAGGGAATATATTATTTATTAACTATAGTCGTATATTCTAATTGGCACAATAATCGACAATTAATATTTTGCTTCTACGCAATTGGCCTATTAAATGTTAACAAAAGATATAATTTATGCTACGTTTTATACGCTTTTGCGCAAATAATCTGAATTATTGTTAATAATTATAATCATATATATATATATATATATATATGTATATATATTGCAACAATATATTGACACACACATATATATATGTATATAATAGTGTGTCGAGGATCGAAGATATCGAGGAGACCGCAAAGTAATGTAACTGTTTATTTATTATATTATTTATTATTTTTCTCGTTGTGCCTTTTGTGCGGATATTAATTCTTTATTTTGTTGTTGTTTTATTTTTGTTGAATCTTTCATTCATTTATTTTATTTATTTATTCATTCATTTATTTATTTATTTATCTGGCTTTGGGTTGTTCATTTACATTCCTTCACGAAAACAAATCCACACACACAGGCACGCACACGCGCACACACAAATGTATTATTGTTAATTACGAACAGTTATTGTTAAATAACATATTTTGCATTGATTTATAAAATGGCGTTCGATTAATTATTATTATTATTATTATTCATTATTCACTTTTCGCTACACTTATATCTTCACTTCTTTATTTGTTCGTTCTTTTTTACTTTTTTTTTTATTTATTTATTTTTTAATTTCCTAACTTATTCTCGAAATTCGAAGTTTAATAAACGAATCATAATGTTAATGGTGGAACACGTACACACGTAATATAGCTTTTCGTATATTTTTAATGTGCTTCTCGAATCGCCAAATTATTATCGATATTATTAATATCTATTATTAAGCCGATTGGATCACCGTCAAAGTAAACAGAAAAAATTGTATTTCTCATTAGGTAATAAATACAGTAAATGAAAACAGGATCAAGGCACTTGAGAAACAGCTATCGGAGGAGAGGGAACGTGTTGTACAACTTGAACGCGACAGTACGAAATTGTTCGAAGCCGAGGAGGAACTCGCCCGTTTACGTAGCAGCGCGAATAATCAGGACAAGAAAGAATTCGAAGGTATGAATCAATTGTACATAAAAAAAATAAATAAATGAATGAATAAAAAATAATTATAATAAATCATTTTTTATTATAATTATAAAATACAAAAATATATAAAATACATAAAGTAAAAGAATGATTCGACGAGTGCCAGATAAAATATATGGAATTTTTGATAAATTTCGTATATGTATACACACACACACACACACACACACACATATTTTATATATATATATACGTACGTAAAACATACATATATCTTTTCTACGTAGATCTGCGTAATCTCAATGAAAGTTTGAGGGAAAAGAAGGAAGTATTGGAGAAACAGATCGACGAGAAAACCTTATTGATCGAAGAGTATATATCAACGATGAAGGGCCTTGAAATGAAATTGAACGAGAGGGAGAAGGAGTTTATGTCGAAGGAGGCGACCGAAAGCGATCTCCGAAGGAAACTTGAACTTACGATGGAGGATCTAAGCGAGAAATTGATTTGCATCGATAAAATGAGAAAGGAGTTCGACGACAATACGAGCTCTTTGAGATTGGAATTGAACGAGACGAGGAAGACCATCGATGAGATTAACGATAGGCACGCGATCGAGAAACGATCGTTGATAACGGAATACGAGAAAATCGTCGAGGATAAGAACGGTCAGATCGAAATGAAGTCGCAACAGTTGGCGACCGAGTCGCAAAAACGTTTGGAAAGTCAGAGCGAACTTTTGGAAAATTTGAAGGCCGACAATATGAAACGTATCGGCGAATTGTCCGAATCGTTTGATCAACAATTGAACGTTAAGGAGGCTAAGCTAAAGGAAATGACGTCGCGATTGAACGAGAAAATTACGGAGGCGCGTAAGCTCGACGACGAGCTGTCCAATCAAAAGGATTTGTACGCGAGAAAGGACGGGGAATTGAACGACGCGTTTTTGAAGCTCGAAGGTAGAAACACAATAAAAAAAAAAAAAAAAAAATAAAAAAAGATTGTTTGATAACGCCTACGCGTAGAAATGTTTTTTGTTTAGGTTAAAAAAAAAAAAAGATGTATATATATATATATATAAAAAAAAAAAAAATCGATTTTCTCTCGTGAAAATCGTATTTTTGATCGATCACAAACAACGTTCGTTCGATTCGTTTTGCAGAATTGAGCGTGCGATTGAAAGCGGCCGAGGATAAAAATGTTTCGCTTGCCGATCAACTTCGAATCCGGGATAGGGATGCGGCCGAAGACACGAAGAAAATAATTACGGAGAAGGAAAAATTGGTAAACTTTGTGTCCTTTCTCTCTCTTCGTTTCCTCGTTTTTTTTCCTCTCTCTCTCTCTCTCTCTCTCTCTCTCTCTCTTTTTCTTTCTTTTCCTTTCATTTCTTTTCCTTTCATTTCTTTTTTTTTTCTTTTCGTTAATCGTTCCAACAAAAAAATATATTTGATTATACTTTGCATTTTGATTTGTCTTCGTTATTTCGTTTCATTCTCAGGAAGAAGACGTGTCCTCGTTAAGAGCCACGGTGACGGATGCCTCCATGAATTTAGAAAAATTGAAGGAAGAATTGAGAATGAAGGATAAAGAGCTTATGGAAATACGAGCCTCCACGAACGCGGAGATTGAGGAATTGAAGAGACGATACAAGGAACAAATCGAAGAGAAATCCAAATGCATCGAAGAGATCGGTTTGGATATGTCGAAGAAATCTATGACGATCGACATATTGGAGAAGGATATTTTGGAATTGAGATCTATCGTCGTTAACAAAGACGACGAGATAAAGCATCTGTTGGAAAAGAATTCAGGTGACGAACGACGAGTTAGGAGGATAATGAGGATGAGGTGGTCGAGCTATTACAATTCCACGATTGCGTTAAACGCTATTGTATTAACCGTTGTTGTTGTTGTTTGGTTTTTTAGAATTACAATATGCTCTTACGTTGTCCGAACAAACTAAAACCAATTTGGAAAGCGAACTGCGCGTATTCGAATCTAATATAGATAATTTGAATCAACGATTGGCGAGGTCCGAGGAGAAGCTAGCGAACGTAACCGCCCAGAGAAACAAATTGGTTAGTATCGAACAATATTAACAAACGAAATTCTGTCGTGCGCGAGCAAAAAAAAAAGAGGAGTATATTAATGAGAAACGCAAAAAAAAAAAAAAAAAATAGAAAACAAAACAAAAAAAAAATCTGTATTGTCCATTGAATTTAGGAATTAGATCTAGCGAACTCGATAAGTAGCACTGCGAGTTCGTCCGAACAATTGACGAGATATACGGACGAGTTACGGGAGAGGGAGAGGGAGATCGATAAATTGCGAGATAGTTTGTATCAAGCGGAGAATCGATTGTCGAGCGTCCAAGGAAAATTGGAATCCGTGGAGCGGGAAAACGAGAGGAATCTTTCGTCCTTGGCCGAATTGCGTTCGGAGACGGAGGAGTCTAAGACGCAATTGGCCCGAGAGAGAGAGCAGTGCGTCGAATTGTCTCGTAGGATGAAGGAGGAACGCGAATCCAAGGAGAGGGATCTTTTAGGTTTGACGGAGACGATTAGGGTTACGGAAGAAACGTTGAACGATAAATGTAAAACGATCGTCGTGCTTAACGAACGATTGAAGAAGATCGATGAGGAGAATGCGATTTTGCGTGAACGATGCGACACCGTTGAGGTATCGTTCGTGTCGGAAACGTCGAGTTTGAAAGAACAATTGGACGATTTAAAGGAACGATTGACAAGGTCGCAAGAGGAAACGAAATCTTTGCAAAAGGCTAAAGCTAAATTGGAAGCCGATCAGAGCGCCAATCGTTGGTCGATCGAGGAATTAACCGAGAAACTAGCCGCGGAAACGGAAGCTCGATCGAAGATCGAATCGTCGATCTCCGAGAAGGATTCGAGGATCAAATCGTTGAACGACGTTATCGACGATCTCCGACGCGATATGGATATGGCGACGCGTTCGAAAGAGGAAACCTTAAGGAATGATTTCGCCGATACTTTGAATACCATGGAACGTACCGTGGCCGATTTGAATAACAAATTGATCCTCGCCACCGAAAATATCGAAATGAAGTCCAACGAATTGGCGATCGAGCGAGCGGAAACTGAACGACGAGTCGCACGAATATCTGAATTAACCGACGAATTGGAACGCTTGAAAAGTTCGTACGCTTTGGTCAACGATAAGTTGAAGGGTTTGGAGGATAGTCTTAAGGATAGGGACGGCGAACTACGTATTGCCTTGGATAATAACGCGAGTTTGTTGAACGATTTGAAACGATTGGAAATGGAAACGGCGGAGTTGCGATCCGAGATAGTCGTTAAGAATAATTTGCTCGCGGAATCGAACGAGACGATCAAAGATATACGGGACTCCAAGGAGGATTGTATGATACGATTGAAGGATAAATTCGAGGGTGATGTTAGGGAAAGGGAATCCGCTTTGGACGTTAGTAAGAAACGTAACGTCGAATTGGAGAAGGAAAAGGAGTCGCTCGAGAGACTCGTTGAAAAACAATGCGCCGATTTGCGTGAGAACGATATTGTCGTGACGGATTTGAAGGAACAATTGAGAACGTTGCGGGACGGTCAGGAACAAATGATGAAGAACTTAGAGAATTCTAAGAACGAGGAAGTTATGGTTATGCTTAACGAGATAGAAGAAATGCGAAAACGACAACAAAATCTATCGATCGCGAAGGATTCACTCGAAAAATTGATCAAGGAGCAAGATGGTAAAATCGATATGCTGACGAATACCATTAAAAGCAAAGAGAAGGAAGCCGAGAAAAATACTCAAAATCTCATTGAAAAATTAAATATCGTTACGACTGAAGCGGCACAACTGAAAGAAGTACAAAGTCGTCTGTATGTACTTACGAAACAAAAAAAAAAACATAGATTTTTTGTTTATCCGTTCTTTTTTCTTTTTTTTTTTTTTTGTATTTTATTTATTCTTTTTTGTTTTGCTTTAAATCGTACCTTTCATTTCTATCTTCTTCTTCTTTTTTTTTCCAGGGAAAAAGAAAATAAACAGATTACTTCGAAATTATCCGAGGCTACGAATCAATTGAAATTGTCACGTGAAAACATAAAAAATAATTTCGATGTAGGTTTTTATACATATTTTTATATATATATATATATATTTTTTTTTCCTCCTTCCTCTCTTCTTATGACACATTAAATAATAATTTCTCGCAATTACGACGATATTTTTTGTATTTTACAAAGTAATAATATATATAAATCAAACGTTTATTTTCTTTTTTTATAGGCAGCCGGAGGTGACGTGAATCAACAAACGGGTATATCATTATTTTTATTAATCAATAATTAATTAATGAACACGATATTAACGAGCACAGTTGTGTTGTTATAATGTATAACGTTATAATAATTTAATTTTATAGACAAAGATATTGATGTTATAAGATTGAAAGAGGAAAACGAAACGGTTAAAAGTCAGATTGATTTTCTTAATTCCGTAATAGTGGATATGCAGAGGAAAAATGAAACGTTATTGTGTAAAATAGAGGTTTTGGAAATGGGTGTACCAGCGAACGAAGCGGACGAATACAATCGGTTTGTATCTTTTTTGTTTCGTTTTTTATTTTAATATAATAATCGCGCCAAACAAAAATGATAAATAATTTTCATTTGGACACGTGAAATAAATATGGGAAATATATATATATATATATTTTTTTTTTCGTACAGGAGTACATTGGAAAAACGAAATAAAGCGCCTCGTATGTTCTGTGATATTTGCGATCAATTCGATTTACACGAGACGGAGGATTGTCCGCGTCAAGCACAAGATTTTTCAGAAACCGAAAAGATCATAAAATCACCGAAGAAACAATCTTTGGAGAGGCCGTACTGTGAGAATTGCGAAAGTAAGAATTATTGTTTTATTTAACAATTTCTTCTATTTTTTTTTTCTTTTTTAAATAATTCGTTCGAGTCAAAAAATGCATGTTTGGCGTAAAAAAAGAACCCCTTGATACAGAAAAAAAAAAATGTCTCGAAAGTAACTAATATCCTTGAAGAAACGATCTTGGTGCTAATTTGAAACCATATTTTATATATGTATGTATATCTTTTTTTTTTTTTTTTTTAACATGTTTAACATAATTCACTTCTTAATCGTTTTACAGGCTTTGGACATGATACACGTGATTGCGATGATACAGAAACATATTAACGCCGTATTGTTATCTGTAGTCCTATTTACAATGCTTGCCAGAAATCCTAATTATAAAGAAATATGTTGAAGTTTTGCAGAGTATATTTTTGTATCGGAGAAGTACAATCAGGTCCTAAATGTGTGAGAGCATGTCTTCCTTCGTAGGATAAATATTTCTGCACACAAGCCGATGCATTCAAAAAAGAAAAAGAAAAATATATAAAAAAAAAATGCATCTTTTCCTTCCTGCTGTTGCAAGTACAATGTATGGTAGATTTTACAAAGATGATACACAGCTATCAATATTTTATTTATATCGATTACACGCGCTTATTATTATTATTATTATTATTATTATCAGGGCGTAGTAAAAATTATTTGAAAGACATGTTAACGTACTGGTCCTGAACGTGGGAAAAAGACCCATGTCTAATTGTGCTAGTAAATAATTCATGTTTGTTTGAATGTGAAAAGGGAAACAGTTGTAATTATGTATATAGATATTTATATCGATCAATGCATCTCCTATTTAATATTTATTACTTACAAAATGTGCGCAATACTCTAATAAGTAGTTCCTCCATTTCTCTCTCTATAAATATATATATTTGGCACAATTATTTTCTTTCTAATAATAGAGAGTATACATCAAGTATACACGCATATTTGGTATGAAATATATTTTATCTTAATAGACTATTTATAATACGTTAATCTAAGTTAAAATTTGAGATCGGTTGTATAAGTTTATGTGTGTTAGTTTCTTGATTACAAAAATAATTTATAGCATCGGATGAAATATGCTTTTATATTCTATTCGTATAATTTGCTTGTTGCTTTTTTCGTACCTGACAGATAAAGGGGTTCACCAATGTTTATTATCCAGTTTTTATTGCAATTTGATAGAATAATTTAAATTTTTGAGTCTCGTAAAAATTGATTACTTTGATATACAAGAAAAGAGAAAGAGAAAAAAAAGAAAAGAAATAAGAAACAATTATTATCTTGAACCATTGTCATCCTATTTATACCTATATATGTATGAATTTATAAACTTGTCATAACATTTGTGTAAAATAAATCGAAGGAAGTACTTTGTAAAAACAAAAAAAAAATTAAAGAATAAAATTAATAGAGAAGTGCCGAAAATATTCCAATAATGAAATTTATTCAAATCTAGTTGTAGATCTTTTATTAACTAAGATCGAAGAAACTTTTTCAAATTTAGATATCTAATCGGGGAAAGCAATCGAATTCAACGCTCAATCGAATGGTCGTGTAAAGATCTCACAATTACGAGAAATGAATCTAAATTAAACCAAGCCACACATACGCGCACCTATACATATATAACATGTATATACATATGCACATATTCCTTTGTTAAAAAACCTATAATGAATCTTAAATTCGTTAATCCAATCCTTCCTTTTTTTCTTTTATTGCCTCCTGAAATTAAAATTGTTGTGTAATAGTTAACCATTATTAGAACGCGATAATATAAATATGACTGTATACCTTAAAACGTTCTTCGAACAACGATAATTCCGCTATAAGATCAGTTATCGCGTGCATAAAAGCTTCGTGAGGCGTATAATCTGATGTAGTTTGTATTCTAATTACAAATTTATGTTCCAACGGATGAGGTACTTTGTATCCGGCAAACAAAACTTGAGGATCTTTTAATAATTGGCTAAAATCGATAATATGATATCGAATATTAATTATATCAAAAAGAAAATAGTTGATCGAAGTAAAATATCAATATATAATAACTTTCGAACGATTATAACATACTTTCGAATCATATTTCCCAGAGTATGATCTTCTTTATTCACCGTAAAAATAGCAGCATTCGGTACCTTTGTGTCCTGTTCCTTTATTATCCTATTGAAAATATAATTGTTAACGATTATTATAGGTTAGTTTATTAAAAATATTTCTTACTTACTTTTTCTCTCCTTCGTAAAGTAAAAACGATTCGAAGGTCGGTGGTGCGTTCATATTGTTATCGAATCCTTGTTAATCCTCGTTTGTTGTTACTTTTATATATCAATGTTTTCTTTCTCGCTTAGTTTTCACTTGAAAAAACAAATCTAACACGCGACGCAATAGCGACAGTCATAGATGTTATTATTAACGGTTACTACGCCGTATCGCGTTGCGTGGCGTATAATGCTTACCGAAGAAACTGGTGGCAGCACATGACATCGATCGATCGAGTTTTCAAATTTCCCGCTATCGAAGAAATACGTAACATTACATAAGAATAAATACAAGAATAACGTATAAAATCGTACGATTCAAGTATTTTACCTTGCGATATCGCAATTATAACGGGCTATAACACTTGTTCGAAGTTCATTTTCAAATTATTTAATTATATCGTGTTATTTGCGTCTGCGCAAGCGGATTAGTTGGATCAGCCATCTACGTACCGTTGAGTTTGTGACACTTCGAGAGTCGCTCGAGGTTCTTCTCCAAACGTCGGCGGAACCGCAAAGTAGTTGTCAAAATGGCGGGTGAAGGTTCTACGGCCGTGAATCCAAATTGCGAGATTGTTCGCGGTCAAACGTTCGAAGTTGGTCCACGTTATACGAATTTATCGTATATGGGCGAGGGTGCATATGGAATGGTCGTGTAAGTGTCATCGTTTTTAATTTGCTGTCATCCGCGCCGAATTTTGTCGGTATGTCTCTTCGCTCTGCGTGACAGACAACGAGATAAACAATTGAATGGCTCATTGTTAAGGAAATCCCATACTGTAGGAACAATTAATTAACGTTTGCATTATCATGGAAGATTTAGGGAAACTGGAATAATTTTTTCTATTGCAATTACGTCCCTTTTAATGTTGCTTATTGTTAATTTTTGGCGCCAGTTTTAAATGCATGTCACACCCCTTTCCTTTTACCTTTTATTTCTCGAGGTTACACGTCAAGGCGATAAAAAAGATTATCGTTTTCTGTTTGAATTGCTTATCGAATCACTTATCGCTTTTATTATCGTATATACATATATATAGACATATATATTCATATATATCATACATGCATATATATGTGTGGTATAGACGTCATCACATATATATGTATATATGCATATATACATTGTAAAATTATTAAGTGCTATTTGTAGCGATCGGAAAAAGTCTCTCTATGTAATCGAATATAACGTAATATAGCGTGGGATTCGGACGGCCTTAAAGTAGAACTTCAGATATCGATAAACCGATATACCTGGTTTTTCATTGAAATTTTCTGAATAATCTTTTATGCGTTTCTGCTTTATTAACAGCCAAAGACTAATTAGTACATTATTCAATTAACTTTTTTCCTTTTTACGAGAAAATATTGATGTTCTTTTTGCAGATCCGCTTATGATAACGTAACAAAAACAAAAGTAGCTATTAAGAAAATATCTCCTTTTGAACATCAAACGTATAGCCAAAGAACTTTAAGAGAGATTAAAATATTGACAAGGTTTAAACACGAGAATGTAAGTTTACTCGGGCAAAATTTCATATTCGTCCTGTTTTCTATGGCAAAGGAATATCGTTTATTTCTATAATACTAACGATAATTTAATGGTCCCTTCTCTTTACTTCAGATAATAGATATAAGAGATATATTAAGGGCACCTACCATAGAGCATATGAAAGATGTGTATATTGTTCAATGTCTGATGGAAACTGATTTATACAAGCTATTAAAAACACAAGTGAGTTTATTATATGAGCGCGTTGAATAGATAAAAATAAATAAATAACCTACATTTTATATTCAATATTTTACGGCATTACTTTCAGGCCATTAGTAATGATCACATATGTTATTTTCTTTATCAAATACTTCGAGGATTAAAATACATTCATTCTGCGAACGTATTGCATAGAGATCTCAAACCAAGTAATTTACTTTTGAATACCACCTGTGACCTTAAAATTTGTGACTTTGGTTTGGCCAGAGTCGCAGATCCAGAGCACAATCATGCAGGATTTCTTACAGAGTATGTTGCTACAAGATGGTATAGAGCACCTGAGATAATGCTTAACTCTAAGGTAAACATATACCACATATCAAAAGGACAAATAATATCTTCAAAGTTTTTACTTTTCGATATTGTTCCTATTTACAGGGATATACAAAATCTATAGATATTTGGTCGGTAGGTTGTATTCTAGCCGAAATGTTGTCGAGAAGAGCAATATTTCCTGGTAAACATTACTTAGATCAGCTTAATCATATTCTTGGTGTAATTGGATCACCATCAGAAGAAGATTTAGAATGTGTCATAAATGAGAAAGTAATAGTAACATTATCTTGCCCGATGTATCTCTCATACGTTCATTTATATAAAAGATTGGATTTTATAATTATAGGCACGTAATTATCTTGAATCATTACCATTCAAGCCGAAGGTACCATGGACAAGTTTGTTCCCAAAGGCTGATCCAAGAGCTTTAGATTTGTTGGATAAAATGCTTACATTCAATCCTAATAAACGGATTGTAGTCGATGAAGCGTTAGCACATCCGTATTTGGAACAGTACTATGATCCATCCGATGAGGTATATATATAAATACGTATATACATATTATTATTTTAAATCTCATCAAAGTTTCACGATTAGAGTATTATAATGGAACTTATGGAGATTATTACTTTTCTAAGCCTGTCGCAGAGGAACCATTTAAATTTGATATGGAGTTGGATGATCTTCCAAAAGAGATTTTAAAGAAGTATATATTTGAGGAAACATTACTATTTCAGAAAAATCATCAACAACAAAACGCGATTTAGTTTGATGGTAATTATGGGAAGAAGGGATTTATTCGACAATTTAAATGCGTTTTATAAATTCCTTACGTTTTAAGCTCGTACCGACGATTTTAGCAACAACTACAAGCACACAGGATGACCAAAAAATGAGGATAAGAATGGTGTGATAAAGAAGTGATAGAAATATACTTCCAACAGCTAATCAGCTGTCTGTCTAACGACTAAGAGAAAAAGGAACAAGGAAATTGGTTAAAGGTTAGTCCTGTAGTTAACAATCAATCATTCGGGCAACGAGAGTTGGCCGTTATGCCCAAACATAAACTTGTACATTCACACGTCTCTACTAGAAAAGAAAAGGAAAAAAAAAAATACAGTGTTTTTTTTTGTTACATGGAACGTATGTGTATATATATATATATGTATATATATATGTATATGTGTATATATATATATATATATATATATATATCATTTTAATTTGTATAATAAGTTTTATTTATCCCTAATTATACACACATTATGCTAATTAACGATTTATTGTTAATCATCGTCATTACACTGTCTGTGATCTAATTACCGAGTAAATGAAGCGGTTGATGTGTTGTGTGTGCGATGTTTGAAGATAAGATAAAATAATGCAATTGATCAATCGACGATTGATTATTGAGACTTCGAAAATGGTTACGTACTTTATTCGAATAAATCCATTCGAATATGCGATTATACATAGGATTGTTGCAAAGAGGGTCTTTTCTTCTTTTTTTTTTTCCTTTTTTTTTCTTCTTTCCCCTTTGTTTTCCTTTCTTTTAATTTTAATTTTTCTTTCTTTTGTCTTTTTCTTTTTTTTTTTTTTTTTAAGCGTTACGCGAAGCGATTTAGTTAACTGTTATTACCGATTGTAGTTCTCTCTCACTGTAAAAAGAAAAAAAAACAAAAAACAAATCAAACGGAAAAAAAACCAACAAAAAAAATTATGATCAAGATATTAAACCAGCATTTTCGAAGTAAATAACTTGCAGAATTCCAAAACGTTTTATGATTATATATATATAATCATATATATATATTTATATATATATATATATATTCCGATAAAGACGATTCATTTGTACGAAGATATTTTTTTTTGTTCATTGTTTTTATTTTGATTTTGATTTATATTCTTATCCTTTTTTCCCTCCCCATTCCACCCCCAATTAAATATTTTCAATTACATCGGATCTTTCCAATTGATAGCAACGTCAAGGATACTGCAACTTTTTGCATTCGCAATGATTATTTGAAGCCTGAGATTGCTTAATTAATTAGTGCACAGGGTACGTTTGATTTAATCAAAATAAATAAATAAATAAATAAATAAGCAAAGAATAATTCCATTATAGTCGTCGTATTCGTAGATATGTATGTAAAAAGTCTAATGCGTTTTTGCCTTCTGAGATACACCGTTGCATTAGATTAGACGGATTAGTAGAAGAGGAGAAGGGAAGTTGTTTCTTATGTGCTTCAAATAGTCATTCAATTTACTAGCGAAGCTGTTAAAGGCATCCTTGACATTGATTCTTTTTATAACGCGCCCCTTTACTCATATTTTTCTTTCTTTATTTATTTATTTTTTCTTTTTTTTTTTTTTGTTTGATAAAACAACGAACGTCTAACTAAATTCGTTTATGTTCAAGCGAATAATAGAACAACGCGTGATATAAGAGATCGAATTAATTTGCATGATTAACAATTGGTAACGACACAACAATTATACGAAGAGATACACAGAAAAAAAGAAGAAGAAGAAAAAAAAAAGAACAAAGAAAATGTGAGTGAGTCACACGCGTTCTACGTGCAAAAAAAAAAAAAAAAGAAAAAAAGAGAGAAGAGGAAAAAAAAGGCGCGTCGTCCGCGGTTAAAAGAGAATTTTTTCTCTGCGGTTGCGGTGGTGGTTTTGTTCTGTGGCTTTGGAACGAGTATAACCGGAGAGATAAATATACGTGGTGTACCTCAAAGTGTACGTGTATGTGTACATATATATATATATATATATATATACGTATGGATACATGTGTATATATATATATAATATGTATATATAATATTTAAGAGGAAACCAAAAGTGAGGAGGAAACAAAAGCGATAACCAAACGACACAAGGTCATTGTTTCAATGAAAATTAGTTTTACGAGGAAATAATTATAAAAAAAAAAAGAATAATAGAAAATAAAATAAAATATCTCGAACGTCGAAACTTTAAAAAGTATTGATTGTACGAGCGAGCAAGTTAGAAGAATCGGTATTATTTTCTTTCTATACTTCAATTTATTTAACGATGATGAATTGATTGTTTGAAAATAGAGAACAAACATCACGGATAAAAGTTATTTAAAAGGAAAGGAAAAAGGAGAGAAAAATAAGGAGGAAAGAAAGAGAGGAGAAAAATTAATACAGAGATGGACTTCATCTTATCTTTTCAAGGATAGCGACGGTGGAAATGTTTGAGAATGGTAATTGAGTGCATATTTGAAAAAAAAAAAAAAAAAAAAAAAAGAAGGAAAGAAAGAAATTAAAAGAAGGAGAGAGATAGAGAAAGAAAAAGAAAAAGAAGAAAAGTTGTCAGAATTGAAATTGAAGTTTATTTACGATATTTTACGTAGCCCGGGGTTTGTAAATCGGATTATAAATTTATAAATTTATAGAATTATAATTTTTTCTTTTTTTTTTTAATTTACATCGAATGGATTACGCTCGGTTACGTTCGTTCTCTCGTTTCGAGTTTCGCGAAAAGAAATTTTATGAACGTCGACGACAACGACGACGACGGGGCCGACGAAAATGACGTAGGCGCGAACGAGGACGACCAAAACGCTTTTTTAAAACGTGAAATTTATTTTTGATAATCTAGTGACGCTCGTATAGAAAGAAGTAAAAGTTAGTTCGGTCGATATGGCCTTGTATCGACGATTAAAACGCTTCTGAGGGGGAGAAAAAAAAAGATAGATAAATAGAGAGAGAGAGAGGGGGGGGGGCAGGGAAGTAAGACAAAAATAAGAGAGAGAGAGAGAGAGAGAAAAAACAAGAAGGATCTCAAGAGTATAAAAAAAGCGAAGTCTGTTAACTTTTGTTAACGAATAATTTTCGAGAAAAGGAACGGAGGAAGGAGGAAAGATGCAAAGGCGTATTGCGAAAGGAAGAACAACGTGCGTTTTCTTTTTTGTTCCTTTCTTTCTTCCTCTTTTTATTCCTTGTTTCTTTTTTCTTTTTCTTTTTTTTTAACCTTTACCACGTGCACGACGTTCCCGTTTACCTGCCAAAATGATTCGGCGGTTATTCGAAGTCGAATTACACGAGATTATGCTTGTCATTGACGTTGCGATGACGATGATCAAAAAAAAAGAAAAAAAGAAAAAAAGAAAAGAAGAAAAGAAAAGAAAGTTGAAAAGAAACGAATTTGTTGTGAAAGGGAAGAAAAAAAATTCATATCTCGTTTCCATTGTTAAGCGCTCGCGCTCGTTTTGCTTCTCGTACAATTCTTTTTTATCTCTTTCTCTCTCTTTTGTCATTTTCTTTTTTTCTTTCATCTTTTCTTCCTTTTTGTCCCTTTTATTACGTCTCTCCGTCCGCGTAATATAATAAACATCGCGTTATATGAAAGCGAGGGAAGTTACGCGAGGTAAATACTTTTTCCGAGTCGCATCTTTATCACGAAAAACAAACAAACAAACAAACAAACAAAAATTACGCTTAGAGTTCTCTGTTCAAAGATTCATTTTCTTTTCTCCCCTCCTCCCCTCCCCCTTTCCTTTTTTCTTTTTATCATTGTCATCATCATCGAGAATTATTTTTCTCTTTCAATCTCTCTCTCTCTCTCTCTCTCTCTCTCTTTTTTTTTTTCAATTTATCGATTAAATTCAATCGAGCATTATTCATTGCACGGTCAGGACAGATGATGAACGTGTTTTTTTTTATACTTGGCAATACTCTAGCCTTGGCAATATTCTGTCCTTGAGATGAAAAACAACGTGAACGAGCGCTTTGACAGGCGACGATTATTTATTTATTTATTTATTTATTTATTTATTTTCGTTTATCTCATCTCATTTTATTTATATATTATCGTTATTCTCTTTCTTTCTCCTTTTATTATTTTTCTCTCTTTTTTCTTTTTTTTTCTTTTTTTCTGTTTCTTTTGTTCGTTCAAACGGACCTCGCATCATCCTTCTTCCCGTTTTATTCTCGAACGCTTTGATGAAAAACAAAACGAGAACGAAAGGAGAAAAGAAAATAACAAAAGAGGGAAATTAATTCTCAATTAATCAACGTGACCGTTTTCAGATAGAGAAGAGGTAAAAGGAAAAATAATTAAAAATCTGATGATAATAATAATGATAATTATTATTATTATTATTATTATTATTATTATTATTATTATCA
>OU426864.1:3455776-3465776 GCA_911387685.1 Dolichovespula media | reverse complement strand
CAAAACGAAACGAAAAAAAAAAGAAACAAGAAACGAACAAATCAATAGACAAACAAACAAATAAACAAACAAACAAACAAACAAACATACATACAAACATTAATAAATCGATAAATTTATTAATACGACGCGACGATTAGGGGGGCGGGGAGGGGTTGGGTGGGAAGGGGAGTCATTGTGATCGTTGATGATAGTGTGTGCGTGCGTGATCAAATGATTAAAATATTATAATATCGAGTGACCTATCCGTTTTGTTTCATCCTATATGGGGATTTTTGTTTAACCAAATGTACAAATAAACGGTACGTGAGAGGAAGAGAGAAAGAATGAGAATGAGAATGAGAATGAGAATGAGAATGAGAATGAGAGAGTGAGAGAGAGAGAGAGAGAGAGAGAGAGAGAGAGAGAGAGAGAGAGAGAGAGAGAGAGAGAGAGAGAGAGAGAGAGAGAGTATATGCGTCGAAAAAAGTACAATTTTTGACAAGAGCATTCGTTCTTTCGTGTGTGTTTTAAATGATTGTAAGAACAATGCTTAGCGATTTGTATATTAATTAATTAATTAATTAATAACACGAAGCGATATTAGGGAAGAGCGAGACGGAGAACAATTTGTGAACGTAGTTGTTAAGAAGCGTGTAAGAGATATTGAGAGAGAGAGAGAGAGAGAGAGAGAGAGAGAGAGAGAGAAGAAGCTACATTATATGGTGTCATTGGTATTGGTATAGAAGAAGACAGAGACAGGACGAAAGAGATTTCAAAAAGATAAAAAGGAAAGAAAAGAAAGAAAATAAAAAAAATAAAATAAAATACAAAAATGAATAGAAAGAGAGAAGCGAAAAAAAAAAGAAGCAAACAAAAAGTCGATCGTTCGTTCGTTCGTTTATCACGTCTCGAATCATTTACCGAATGATTGTTATATGTGTAAATTATATATACATATACGTGCATATATGTATTTAAAAAATCTCTATTAACTCGATTAACTGTATTAATGAAGAAAAAAAAAAAAAAAAAAAAATTACTATTCAGGAATATTATTATTATTACCTAATGCTAATAAAAAGGTGTGGCTTTATTGGCCAATTATTGATCAATCCTCCATCTTGAATGTCTTAGACCGTTTTTTATTTGTACATTTGTTTATCAATTTTTCTTCTTCCCTTTTTCCTTTTTTTCCCCGTCCTCCTCCTCCTCCTCCTCCTCCTCCTTCTTTTTTTTAGCCTTCCAGTAAATTTTATAGGACAACGTCACGGCCTCCATATACGATGGGTATTCTGGATTTCATTGGAATTAATAATACCTAATACCTAATGGTAATGGTAATGGTAATGGTAATGGTAATGGTAATAGTAATGGTAATCTGTAATGGTGGTAATAGTAGTAATAATAAAACTATTTTCACGACTAATGGGATGGAGGGAGGGAGGGAGGGAGGGAAAGAGGGAGGGAGGGAGGGAGGGAGGGAGGATTGTGCGTACGCAGAGAAAAATTGAGAAGAAGGCCAGATTTGATATTTTAAAACATCGATTTAAATAATCAATAATTCATTCGCATACAACATATGTCACCGTTGTCTCCCTTGAATATTAAAAATTAAAAAAACTTATAAATCATGCATATAAAAAGTGCGCGTTTCCTTCCTCTCTACTCGATCTTTCTCTTTTTTTCTTATCCTTTTTGTTCCTCCCCCCCCCCTTACTTCGCGTCTTCTTATTATTCTCTTTCTTATTTGTTTATTTGCTTATTTACTTAAAGCTCATTGCATTATACACGTTACAGGCCTACGTGTAGGTACAGGTACCTACTTATAGGGTAAAGAGTAATCTTTAATTCATCGGTTTTTATTTTATTCGTTCTTTTTTTTTTTTTTTCAAAAAGAGAAAGAAAAGAAAAAAGGGAAAACCGAAAAGCATCGATTTTATCATTCGTTTAATTTTTAATCGCTAATAAGATGAAATATATATTATTATTATTATTATTATTATTATTATTATTATAGCGTCGAATAATTTTTGTTACCATTTTGAATTAAAAATCTGTTTCGGTAAGCGCGAGAGGAATTTCATCTCATTTTTCCTTCAATTTATTTTGTTTTTTCACTTATAAGTGTCTCTTGTTTTTTTATTTTTCTTTTTTTTTTTTTTTTTACTTACTTTTGTTTGTTCCTTCTTAATTCGATCATTTATCGACACCTATTAAAACTTTCTTTTTTATATATAATGAATGACATTCTCGTATCTATTCACCATGATAATAAATTAATGCGAATGAAATTTAGTTTCTTTTCTTTTGTTTTTTTTTTTTTTACAACAAAAGAATAATAATATTAATAATAATAATAATAATAATAATAATGATGATGATGCTGATAATGATGATAATAATAATAATAAGATAACGATGAGAAGAAGAGAAGAATAAGAGGAGTAACCTAAGTAGCAACAATAATAATAATGATGAGGACGATAATAATAATTACAATAATAAAATAAAAATAATTATAATAATAATATTAATATATATATATATATATAGTAATAATGTTAACAAAATGGCAATAATCGGGAAACTATAATCGAAATAAAAATTAATTGTCACGGTAGCTTATATATATATATATATGTAAATAAAATTAAATATATATATATATATATATATATAAAATTTATACCGTCGTGCGGTATCATTCAAATTACATCATAATCGCCTAATCGATTTAATTACATATTAAGATTGTATTTTAATATTATTTATTATTATATGTATTAACAACTTAATAATCGTTTTCATTATCGTTCGCAAAAAAAGAAAAGACAAAAAAAAGAAAAACAATATCCAACCTTTTATTGATTCGCTGCACTTGCTATTTATTTATACCATTATCAATAATTTATAATTATTATTGTTGCTTAATGTATGTACAGAATATAGGTATAGGATATACATACATATATATTTATATATATGTATGTTATATATATATAAATAAATATGTTACACGTATAATATAATATATATAAATATTGGAATGTGTTTTGTACATATATATATATATATATATATATATATATATATATATATATATATATATGTACATACATATATATACAATGTACATACATATTGTATATATATATATATATACACACACACACACACATACACACATATATACATGTATGTATGTATGTATGTATGTATCTTTAATAATATTAATGTGTGTATGTGTGTTTGTGTCCGTGTATATTAATATTTATAATAATTTAAGTTTCTTACAGCGTCATCACGGATCTATTTTTACGAATACATTGATATCTATTTAATTCGAGCCAACTTCCTTTTTCGGATCGGCTTACCATCGTCCCAATTTTTTTTTCACGATAATAATATAACAATGATTGTGACGTTGTAATTAAATAATAATAATAATAATAATAATAATAATAATAATAATAATTATCGTATTAACGATGATCAATTATTGCGTACGACGAGCATCAATGAAATATAATAAAAAAAAAATCGATTATTTCCCCAATGTGATTCTTGCCGACCCCGTGTCACAATGTTCCCTCCACTAACGCATTTATATCACAACGCAAATGGCCGGTAAAAAATTACTTTTCCTTATAAAAAGTATCATATATATATAAATATATATATATATATATATATATATATATATATATATATATATAAAGAAAGTAAATAGATCGTGAAATATATCTGAATTTCGTTATTATTCCGTAAAAAAAAGGAGAAAAGAGAGGGGATATATATTGTAGCAAGAAAGTTGTTTCTTCGTTATCTTTTTTGTTTTCTTTTTTTTCTTTTTTTTTCTTTTTATTGCTATTTATTAGGATCGATCGATCGTATTCCTCCCAAGAAGGTTTGACATTTTTTGTATTTTTCTTTTTTCCTTTCAACATGAATTGTATATTCACCCTCGAAATTGGGCCTCGAAGAAAGTCGCCACACGTTTTTATCTTTTCGTTTTATTCCAGGTTTGTTCTCTCTCTTTTTTTTTTCTATTTGTTTATTTATTTATTTATTTATTTATTTATTCATACATACATTCATTCATTCATTTATTTATTTATTTTGTTTACTTATTTAATTATTTATTTTTAGCGCCCACATCTGCCTCATCCACGTGCACACTTAGCGAAAAATCCATTAAAAGGAGAGATTGTCCTCCCGTTCGAAGTCGGATTCATCATCATCATTATCATCATCATCATTCTTATCATTATCACTATTATTATTATAATTATCATTATAATCATTATCATTATTCTCTCGCTTTTCTCGAATGTTTCCTTGATAAAAAAAATAATAAAAATTTGCTCGAAACAATAGAGAGAGAGAGAGAGAGAGAGAGAGAGAGAGAGAGATCGAATGAGTGAATGAGAGTGCGTGAGAAAGAGAGAGAGAAGGGGGGGAAGGAGATGGGCGGATGCTTAAAAATTGTTCGCTCTAAAAATTGTACAGAAAGGAACAAGGCTTCTTATTAAAGATTAATCCACTGTTTTAATACTCTAAATCATTATTATTATTTTTATTATTATTTATTATTATTATTATTATTATTATTATTATTATTATTATTATTATTATTATTATTATTAGTATTATTATTTCCTCTTATCATTTTTTCTTCTTGATTTTTTCACATCATCTATTCCTTTTACTCCGATTAAAAATCTACAGAAGAAATCTACGCTTTTGCGCGTGTGTTCGTGTGTGTGTGTGTGTGTGTGTGTGTGTGTGTGTGCATCGCAACATCGTTCGTTTCAACTTCTCGTGCCTCCTTACGGACAACCTTTATGCGCGTGTGTCTCATGTTACGTTATGGTTGTTTATTCGTTAACTTTTTTACTCGTCGTGTTGTTGTTTTTTTTTTGTTCTTCCTACTAACGACTCTACTTATCTTGTCTTTATCTATTTTGTATATTATATATTTTTGTTGTTTACCTTACTACTTTTTTTTTCTTTGCTCTTTCCTTTTCTATTCTCTAAACTAGGACGTCTTTTCACTACGAGCAATCTACGTATCACGGCCTACATTTTTCTCTTCCTCCTTTTTACCTTCTTATCGATTAGTTTTTTTCTACTCTTTTTTTCTTTTCTATGCAATTGTTTTGTTTTTTTTCTTCTTTTTTCTTTCGCTTGAAATAACACATGGACATCGTTAATCATTCTTCTTTCCGTTTTTTCCTATTGTTCGGTAGTATATTATTTTCTTTTATATACAAGATATATATATATATATATATATATATATATATATGTATATATATATATATATATATATATATATATATATATATATGTATATATATTTTATAACGTCGATAATAGCCAGGCTTCGGAGATGGTTTTGTTGTTTGAAAAGACGACAAAGAAAAACAAGAAGAAAAAAAAAAAGAAAAGAAAAAGAAAAGAAAGGCAAATAGAAAAAAGTAAATGAAAATCCGATGATATAACTTATTATATTTTCTTTAAAAGAGGGTTAAAATATACGCGGTGACGAGCGCGTGCAATACGGACGCAATTGTTTAAGTCTTTTTTTTAATTTCTTTCCCTTGTTTTTTTTTTTTTAAGCATCTCGTCTCTTTCCCGCCATTATTTTCTTTTACCTTCGAGCAACGACGACGATCTCAATTAGTCAAAATCTCAAATGATTTGCTTCGGGAGGATTTCAAAAAGGCACGTGACTTTTTTTTTTTTCGTTTTTTTCTTTTTGCTTTTTTTTCTTTCTTCTTTTTTCTCCTTTTTTTATCGAGGTACTCGCACGTCGAACAAAATTTATCCTTCTTTCTTTTTTTTTGCCTTTTCTCTTTATATATATATATATATATATATATATATATATATATATATATATATATATATATATTACTCGCTCCCCCCATCTCCCTCCAGTCATTTTAACTTAACACTCGAATGATCGTACTACAATTTTTTTTTTATCTGGACATACATACATACATACATACATGCATACATACATACATACACATACATACATATATATATGCATATGTATTTATCGTTTTATCATAGTTAATTATAATTAATTATTACGACTTGTTATTTGAGATATCGTTTGTCGTTCTTGTGCTTTTTTCTTGTTTATCGTATTTCCCTTTTATTCAATTTTCTTGCTTGCTTTCGTTCGTTAAGTTTCGTCTGTTTGTTTAACGAACGAACAAACAGACAGACAGATAGACAGATAGATAGATAGATAGATAGATAAATATTGGACTATAATTTACTCTCTGATTGCATTAGTGTACGATCTCCCTTTATTTTTTTCTGATTATGAAAAAGATAGAAGATAGAGGATAGATCGATAGATGGTTATATATAGATAGATAAATAGATAGATAGATAGATAGATAAATAGATGGATAGAGATGGATGGATAGATAGATATAAGGAGAGTGATCATTATGATGTAATTTATCATCCTTCTTCTTCTCCTTCCTCTTAATTATTATTATTATTTTTTTGTCCTCCTCCTCCTCCTCCTCCTCCTCCTGCCCCTCCCCGCACCCCCACGTTTTTCTTTCTATTTTCGCACCGCAAATCAATAATTGCCACTCCGAAACCTGGTAATTTATTTTTTCTCGCACTAATCGAACAAACCCCACCACCCACCCGCCCTCACCCCGTACTATAATCGTATACCCCAAAAATCTTCAGTAATTCTTTTACAATTAATCAGTGACCGATCAGTCGTATTATTAATAAGTGATAGTAATTAATAATATAGCGAATAATTAATATTTATCTTAGTATTAGTCGTTTTAATAATAATAATAATAATAATAATAATAATAATAATAATAATAATAATAATAATAACAATAATAATAATAATAATAATAATAATAATAATAATAATATTTTAATAATAGTATCAGAGAGTATTAGCAGTAGTAGTAATAGTAATAGTAGTAGTAATAGTAGTAATAGTAGTATTAATAATTAGTAGTAATAGTAGTAGGAATCCGTGAATGGACTCGTAAGCTAGAGCTCGTAGAGAAAAAGCCTTTTAACAATTTTCTTATTGCAATTCTTTTTTTCTTTTTTCCCTTTCATTTCAAATTGTCCTTCCTTTTTTCTCTTTTCAATTATTATTTTGTTTTTTACCCCCAACCCACCCCTTACAATATAATAAACGAGAGAGAGAGAGAGAGAGAGAGAGAGAGAGAGAGAGAGAGAGAGAGAGAGAGGAAAGAAAGAGATCGCAAAGATTGGATTTTATCGTTTCTTTCGTAAAAATGTATTACCCTCTTTTCTTTATATTTGTTTTCCTTAATCATTCCATTAATTAATAAAGAAGATATATTTGTGCTGGCTCAAGGGAGCTGGACGAATTTCAAGGAATCACGTTTTCATCGAGTCCTTCAAAAATGCGAAGATAGAGACAGAGAGAGAGAGAGAGAGAGAAAGTGTGTGAAAGAGAGAGAGAGAGAGAGAGAGAGAGAGAGGTGTGGTTGTTGTGATAATCTTTCGCGTGGAAAAATAGCATTTGTTATTCGTTATTAATTTTCTTTTTTTTTTTTTTTTTTTTTTCTTCTTTGAAGAGAAAAAACAAGAAAAATATCTTTTCTCCATTCGCGTTTCCTCCAAAATTCGAAAAATCACTCGCGTTCGTAGATCTCTCCGTTCCTATCTCGTTTTTTCGTTTTCTTTTCCTTTCTTCTCGTTCTTCCTCCTCCTCCTCCTCCTCCTCTTTCTTCTTCTTCTTTTTTTATTCATTTTTAATTTCTTTTTTTCTTTTTTTTTAATTTTATTTTAATATATATATATATATATATATATATATATATATATATTTTGTTTTCCTGTTTTTTATTCCGCATCTTTTTTTATTTATCCCTTCTTCGCATTGGGACACCCTGTCTATGAGCACGTCCTTGTAACGTTTACGCGTTAATTAATTGCTGTCGCGTGTGTTTTATGTGTGTGTGTGTGTGTGTGTGTGTATTTGCGCGCGCGCGTTTTTATGTGTATGTTTTGCGTGTGTGAGGTAGAGAGGCTAAAAAGAGGCAAATATATGGTCTCGAGTACCCTGTGGAAATGCGCATGTTGTACAAAAAGAGAGAGAGAGAGAGAGAGAGAGAGAGAGAGGGAGAGTTCAATTATATCTCGTCTCATTTCATTTTCTTCCTTTTTTGTATTTTTGTTATTTTCTTATTTCCTTTCTGCCGTTAATTATGATTCGTCGGTCAGCTGTTTTTAATTGACATCGCTTTTCCCTTCCTTTCTTTCTTTTTTCTTTTTTAAAATTTCCCCCCTCCCCCGCTCCCGGTTTTGTTTCGTTCTAAAACGCGGACGATCGGTGATTTTGATTTCCCTTCGTCATTCTTCTTCCGACCATTTGAATTTTTTCTCTTCTTTATTTCTTCTTTTTCTTCTTCTTTGTTTCTTCGTTTCTCCTTCCTCATCGTCCATTCCATCGCTCTTTTCGTTTATACTTCGTTCACATTATCATCTGTGCTTTTTTTGTTGTTTGCTTTGTCCCTTTTACCTTCGCCTTTACCTTTACCCTTATCTTTATCCTTTACTTTTATTTTTATTTTATTTTATTTTATTTTATTTTATGTTTTCCCCCTCTCGTTCTTATAGACAAAATTGCAAAATGGCGAGAAAATATTTTCTTTCTTTCTTTCGTTTTTTCTTTTTCCGCGTCCGACGAAATTCGCAACAAAGAAGACACACATTGTATATGTTATTTTGAGACATGAATTATATATATGTATATATATTAATCGCGTTGCCTTACTTTCGTAAAATTTTTTTATAAAGCTCGTTTTTAATGTATATCGTATGTTCTTCACGTAAACTGGGGCATGCGTAGCGCGTTTGTGTGTGTGTGTGTGTGTGTGTGTTAGTATAAATATGTGTATGTGTATTACTTGACGCGTGCAAAGATTAATGATATATATATACACACACATATATATATACATATATATACACACATACATACATACATACATACATGATTATATATATATATATGTGTGTGAATGTATGTATGTATGTATCTATGTATTCATGCATGTATGTATGTATGTATGTATGTATGTAATGTAGCGGAGGAGACAAAAATTGGCGCAATTTTTTCTTTCTTTCTTTTTTTTTTTTTTTTTTTTTAATCAAAGCACAGCGACTTACCTCGCTGAATTTGTAAAGATTTTTGGTTCATCTCTTCGCTTCTTTTTTTATTTATTTTCTCCTTCTCATTTATTATTATTACTATTATAATTATAATTATTATTATTATTATTATTATTATTATTATCGTCATCATCATTATCATTATCATCATTATCATCATTATCATCATCATTATTATTATTATTATTATTAGAGTATTCACCTTTCAATCTCACTATTCGTAATCTCCTTCTATTAATTAATTAATTAATTAATTAATTAATTAATCAATTTATTTATATGTATATATTTTTTTTTGTTCCTTAATCCTTTAATTATCTTATGCGATACAATTACGTGATTAGCAGTATCATCATTACCTTTTTATTTTATAATTAGTGTTACAAAAGCTTGATTATTTGGATCGGACTGTAGCGTTATATTCACATAACTATCATCATGGAAAATAAAAATTCAACGTTTACATTACAATCATTCCCGTCGTCGGCATAAACGTCATCGTTCGTCGGAACCGATAAATATACTATATACACATATACATACATATTACGCGTGTGATATATATATATATATATATACATATATATATATATATATATATATATATATATATATATATATATATTTATGTATGTGTATATCTTACGTAAATTTACCTTGCTAATCTTCATTTTCAACATCGGTTACGTAATAAGTACAATTATTCGTATAATAATGATCATCGTCATCGTTGCGGCCAACATCATAAACATCATCACCATCTACATCGTCGTCATCATCATCAACATCATCATTGTCATCATCA